>CCAG010023300.1:0-23735 GCA_001077435.1 Glossina morsitans morsitans
TTCCTACAGTAAGTAATCTTCTTTCAGTAAAACTTAAAAAAAAAAAAGAAAAATAAAATAAAATAAAAAACTAAAATTGTTCAAAGAAATCATCGAATCCCACAGAGAGGAATGATTTTATAACAAAGGAATGCTTTTTGAAAGCACAGTCTCTCGAGAGAATAGCTAGTAATATGCGTTCAGTTTTTTATTTTATATTTTCCCTGATTTTTATTTTACAAAATTCTGTACTTGATTGGTGTCACTTTGCAGTTGTTTTCATATAATTACACTTTATATACATATATGATACGAGCCTTTTGTTTTTCTAAACAAAAAAAAAAAAAGAACTATTCCATGAGCAAAAAGGGAAAAAATGTCAAAATCAGTTAAAATGAAAAAATTATATAAACAGAGACATTTATGTTTTACTAGCGGAACGTATAAAGTATATTTATGTTAGATATATATACTTAGAGTTACACATAGCAAAGTCTGCACAAAATGACAAAAACAACCATTCTCAAGGATTTTGCCATTGATGTTGAGCAACACAGCATTACATATACATATCAATGTATATATAAACACTTATATACGCGTGCGTATAGAATCAAATTCATGTTGAATTTGATGATGAAGGCATATGCGGATTCAAATCCTAGGGTCGTCACTTTAGTCTCTACCTAAACTTTTCAAAAGGTTCTACGTAAGAAAATGCTTAAGGTAACTCCTCGTTTCCTTAAACAATATTCTATCTTCAGGAAAACGGCTTCACATTAAGGCGTTGCAGTCAAGCTTCGATAAACTGTACTGTGTGTTAAGTCGTTGCGGCGTCATTTCATTGGAAAATAAGTTTTTAATATACAAGTTGGAGTCAATGAGCACTTAGGACGTATAACTGGCATGATATTGCTGCTAATAAAAGACGCATAATAAAATTCCAAAGGCACGACTAAATCATGATCCGTGAAATCCATATGGCGAAATTAAATCGTACTGGGGGGTTTGCATAAAATAGAAAAAGGAACGAAGCAGAGCGATATCCGTTGGCAAGTAAAAGCAGTCGATTAAGTAGATTTCATTCAGAAAGGTGTCCCCGTTGAAATGCGTAATTGAAGTTACAAAGTCACCTAAGGCCTGATATCATATGCTTGTAACTTAAATTTGAGTGAAATTCTCTTTGAAGAAAGGTTCGCATTTACACCTATAGCTCATGCTTACATTTGGAGAAAGTCTTGTTCGAAAAATGTGGCATAGCTCCGACTAAACACCTTGTGCGGATTTGACAGGTGCCTTTAGGAGAAAATTCGCGGGTTATTGTACACATATTGACGAGAATTGAAACAAGTTGTCTTCGAAAAATCTTCAGAATAGTGTTACTTATAATCGTAGCGCAGCGCATAGGAATCTTTTTGTTAAATCTTGAAATAGATTCCTTTGGAGACTATTGTCACTGTCTTCAAAATCGCTAAATACTTCAGTGATGTTTCGTAACGATTTCTAAGAAAGACTTAAGAGTTCAAAATTTTATTCATGTCCTTATGAGTTAGTTGATAAACATGCATGGTCTGTTCTGACGATCGTCATTTATTTCATTTCCCTTATAAGCACTACTCAAGTTTTTTTCCCCTTTTCGATGTAACCTCTAATCGATTAGCTAGCATAAGGATGGGATTAAGCTGGATGACGTGTGGTTTCTTCTTCTAGTGGGTACCGCGAGAAAACTTTCATCTACGAAAAGATGGCGCACGCTTTTATCATCTTGCTTTGGACAAAAAGTGAGACTATTTTTTAAAGAAAAAAAGAGTTAAGTGCTAAATTGCAAATGTGTTCGGGACACGAATACCCAGAGACACTACGAACACATTTAAATTCTTTCTTTTTGGGAATCTAAACATGTGCAACGAACGATAAAGGAACGAAAACGATATGTGAGTCACACATACATAATCGTACTGAGGAGCGGTGGCAAGCATCTTTATTGTCTTAATTTCCAAGCAAATACTTTGGTAAAGAAGGGATAAGAATTTTCCTCTTGCAACTTTAATGCAAATTGGGCTCTCGATGTTTGTGAAAAGTGGTAGAAGAAAGGTCAATTGCGCACACACACATAGGTACACAAACAGATTGAACTTCTTCACTATAGCTGAAAGAACGATTAAAGCTTTTTTTGTTGAAGCTTGTAAGCGATGGAGGTCTTCTCATTCATTCTTAGAGAAAGCATTCTTTAGAAAGGAAAGGTTTTCATCCGCTTTCACGATTTCTCCCGAGACGAATACGTTTCGTTTGGTGGCATTTCTTTCGATTTTCTGTACTACTATTGTTATACGTTTATTGAACGTTTTTATTGTATTTCTTTGAGATGATGATGATGATGGGCCTCAGAAATGCTCTGCAAGACGATTATTTATTTTTCTTATTTTGTGTAATTCCTTTTTATTTTGCGTTATTTTAAGTCTATGAGGTGCATAACGGTACTTTGTTGCCCATTAATTCTCTCACTTCAGTTTGTAGTACTATTCAGTTAAGTGAATTTACGGAGCGTCGATTTTCTTGCCGTCTTCATACACATACGAATATATATGAGCGTATTACAAAAATATTTCGCTGCAAGAGTTTACGGGCATTTGGTGGTATTTTAAGAGGCCTTTTGTTATTTCATTTTCATTTATTCGTTTGTTTATTAAATATGAAATTTATTTTCTTTTGCTATTTTAACGGACTCTCTTCTCATTCTTTACATTTCTTTCTTTCTCTTGTTAAAGTATTTAATGTATATTTACTGACCATCAGAGTTAAGAATGCATACCGCTCAAGAGTTTCTTTAGCTTCGCAAGGCTAAACTTTTGAAAAGTTTTATTTTAAAAGAAAACAGAGAAAACAATAATAAAAAAAAAATTAAAAGAAAAAGAAAATTTCCTTATTTTCGAACGCTATTCGAGCGCTATTATTTTTATTTATTATTTAAAAATTTACAAAAAAAAAAAAATAAAAAAAAAAATGCTAATTAATTATATATCATGTGCAGTTAAAGTGAAAAATTTCAAGGCTAAGCAAAGTAATGTGTGTAAAGTACATGTGTGTGTGCCTATTTGTGTGCGTGTGAAATGAAGTCGTAATACATACTTCTTTTCAAGCCAATGCGTACGACGTCCATAATAACTTTCATTTACTTCTTTTTCTTTACAAAAACTAGACAGACGTTTGCTTACATTTTCTTACATTCGCTTAAACGCGTACAAAAGTTTAGATTTCAGTAACTTTTTCTATGCTTGAAGTGTATTTTCATCTTAATCACGAGAACTTTAATGAATAATTTAAACTTTAGCTTCCGCTACGGCACTTCGTGAACCGAATACAACAACTTTCACTCAGTCCGTTAGAAGCTGTTTGCTGCACTTGTGGATTAGTGCGTTAGTTTTTGAACTCAAATATTTATTGCAATGAAAATGCACTGAACTAAAACTAAACTGAAACCGTATTTACTGCTAATGTTAGCGGACATAATGCAAATTAATGTCAATGGGCCGGGGAATTAAACCAAACAATGCAGTAAATTTTTAGTTATTAAAAATTATATTTTTGTGTGAACGAAATCGTGTGTGCATAGGTGGCGACATGAACACACACACACATGTAACTCGCTTACGTGGCGTAAATTAATTATTCAACAATTTTCTGATACTTTTTGCTCTCTTGCTTTCTCGTTTTTGTGCGATTACAAAACCTCTGCAAATTAGTATACAACCAATCAATCAATCAAATTGTTAATCAATTTTTTTTTTTTTTGTTTTTAATTAAAATAAAAACTAACTATTATTTATTTATACAAATTAATTTTAATGTGTTTAATTTTATGGAAAAAAAAAAAAAAAAAAAAAAAACAGAAGAAAAACAAGGGAAATAAATAGTTATCTTGTGGTTTTACATACCATGTAGTGCGTGCGTAATGCCACATATACGTGCCTACATGTGTTTAATTACTATACGAATGAATACATTTCCCAACAACAACAACAACAACAACATTGTCACATAAGAGTCCACACTCGCGTGAGTATGTAATTTTAAATAAATTATTTTCCACAGCTAACCAACCACACGCTTACCAACCATATGCATATATACTTTATTGCGAAAAAAAAAAAGAAAAAATTATTTGAGTTTTAAAACGAATTTCGGATGCCTGCATTTCAAGGCAAAGATTTTCAGCTTTTTTTAAAAAAATATTCATTCAAACAAGAAAATATTTCATTAAAAAGTATAATAAAAAAAAACAAAAAAAATGACGATAGCCCTTGATGCTAGTGCTTTAAGACTTTATTCTCAGAATTTATTTCTCTAATAATAATAATAATAATCAAATAAAGAAAAACAAAAATATAATAGAATTGAAAATAAATAAAATTAATTGTTTTTTTTTTTTTTTTTTTTAAATCTAAAAAGACTTTTTCCTTTAACTTGGAAATTTTTTTTTAAAAATTTAAAAAGAAAAATATTTTTTCGTCTTTAGAGAAAACTTTAAAATTGATTTTTAATAATTAAAAATTCTTTTACTTAAATTTTTATAAAAAAGTTGGAAATTTCCATATATAGGATTTTGCAACTTTTTAGTAAAAAATCTTTTTTGATTCCATGAAAAAAATTTCGTGATTTCATTAAGTTATGATAAAGAATTTAGTTTTATATAAACAAATTTGAATGAAATTTTCGTCTTATTTTGATAACTAACCGCAAACCAATTTGAGATCAACATCTGTTTATAGTTTTTAAGTTGGGAACGAAAATAACTAAAAATTTTGTTTTAGTCCAACTTCGACCAACGCACTAGAGATGCTTAAGAAAAGTTTGTTTTTTTCTACAGTTTTGAATTTCTCGTCACCATACAGACAAACGGTCTGGCAGATAGTTGCGGCTAAATCGAGTTAAGAGTTTAATGCTGCTGAAAAGTAATTGTCGGATTAAACAAACATTACAGAGAAATTAAAGTGAAATTAAAGCGAAATGCGTTATTAATCATTGTAGACGTGATATGCGCTTTAAGATGACTTGTGAAGCTACCGTGTCTATGTAAGCCGGGTAGGTTTTTGGGTTAAAGAACTTTTGTTCATGCTGTTAAAAATGGTCCTGTAGCGTTTTCATCTAAAGCACTCGCAGGTGAATTAAAATTTACATTAAATGGAATTTTGGAAAATCCCCCATCTGCGGGACGTGTACTTTTCATTTCAAGATAGTTGGAATTTATTACTCAGCATTATTGCCATAAAGGAAGAAGTAAGAGTTCTTCTAGTATTTCTAACTAGTTTCCGGTGATGGATAATCTCTGCAGGAGCAACGCCATCTCACGCATTTTTCTTCTATCGTTTAACTCGATAACTTAAATATTCAACAATGATATAAAGAAGGTTCTCCGAAGGACTCCACAGTGATATGATTTTCTTCAAGGCTTACTTCTTGAGCTGACCGTATTGTTAGCGTACCTCCTTTTTCAATGAATTAATTCCAAGCTTCAACTGTGCCCTTATTATAACATTGGACAGGAGAAATTATGGACCAAGTCTTAAGATTACGAGCTGTTTTCAAGGAAAATTAACTTCTCCTCTACCAAATGCAGCAGCTGTCTTTTAATTTGATCCTTGAGCATTGATCAGTCCAGCAATGTTATGATTTACTCCCTTATCAGAGGTCAAAACAGCAGAAAATCGCTAATGACTTATTTATATGCCTGTAAGACATTGTCACCAAAGTGAGAAGAAGGTCTTGTCACTCATTTTCCTTTGTAGCTTTCGGTTTTTCTGCAGATTGCGTTTATGACGCACATACATGATAATGATAGATTCGTGTTTCAATCCGAGCTACAACTCTAACAAATAATGATGCTGTATACTGCTATGCTAATTATACTCTACAAAGCTTATACATGGTAAGTTGTATATTAAATTTAAGAGAATATATGCAACACCTAGAAGACTTGAGCTAGATTCGTCTTTTATTATACCAATCAATTTAGAATCGTTTCGATCGAATCGATTTACATATGCCTTGTCATGTCATCCTATATCCGTGCCCATGCATTTTTGCCTTGGAATTTTCGAAATATTTTTATGAAATTCAATGCGAGCTTACGTTTTAATCAAAGAACTACAGAAGAACGCTGTTAAAAATTGATTAGAAAGGAAGGTTTTGACGAACCTTTACGATCACTTCCCTACTGAGACAACATTTTTAAGAGAAAACAAATTTCTTATTTTTAATATTTCTCCACAAAATGTAACGGCAAATAGTACTTTGGTATAAAAAATGAATGGGAAACATTTTCGCTGCATGTTGCAAGTGCATCAATAAAATTAAACTAAACTTTAACAGACGCTCAACAGTAATGCGCTGCATACGTTCATAACAATTAATGGTTGCATGCAAGCAGGAGAGTGTGTACATAATAATAAACCCGTTAACCTTCTATCCTCTTATAAATAGCAATGAAAAGTATGCACAAGTCTTCTTCACTCGAGCAAGCAACTTCAAGCATTTTTAACGCGGTTTTATTAACTCAACACTACAAGGTTTTCCTCGGTTTTCCTCAAACTTATCTTCCTTGTTACACGTCGGTCAATAATTCTTGGGACTGACATATCGATATTGTCTCGAGAGCGAAACCATTAACCCTCAAACGAGCTCTGCTCAAGAGTTTATGGTATTACGACCACGCCTGTACGACTTGTAACAATTTTAGTGACGCATTGGAAAAAATCCGACTCCGAATCCGTTTAAACCTTGACTTTCGATGAAGAAAGAACACCGTTCAAGCCCAGTATTGATGAATTTCGTGCAATGAATCGGAATATCGGAGAAATGTTGGACTAATTGTATTATCTTTAAAGAAGACGGTGTGAATAAATTCAAATTTTGCACAAAAGAAAAATTTCTTCTCCCACTTAATCCCGGAAATTATTGACTAGTGCATTATATACATAGTAAGTATATATAATTCGTATGTGTATAAATGAATGATTCAACTCTAATGCCCCGCTAGCAATTTGTAATTATAAACTCATTGTTTAGTCTGTTTAGCTTAGTTTTTGGTCTAAGAGCAACCAGCAGCAACCGACAACCAGCACCCAGCAACCATATCATCATTATTATCCATCATAGCGTACTACTATTACAGTTGTTTGTCTACTGTCGCCGCCATTGTTAACACTATTGTCATAGTCATCATCATTATCATTTGCTGTCACAAACATTAATTCAAGCGAAGGCAGCAGCGTAAGAGGAGCATACGGAAAACATTTACGGATTTAGTTGGATGTGTAATTAAATTTAAAACCAAGTCTTTCAAAGTCAAAGACTGCCGTTTGCAGAGATTTTTTGTTATATAATTTTTGTAGTTTTGTTGTTGTTCTTATATTCTCAAAGTAGTGTCTACTGTTACTCATTCCTTTTTCGCTTTCGAGAGGTAAATATTGAAAATTTCTCCTTATGTCAGTTGCATAAAAAAAAAAAAGATGAAAAGAAATTCCTTATAATTAATATATTTCAGGACCTGGTCAGAAAATGATATTACATACACACACACACACACACACTCATATGGACAAACGTATATTCACATAAACATTTGCACACATATAGTGTGTAGGCAGGCAGTCATCGAATATGGATAACTTGTTTCTTGTCAGGATCGTGTTTATATGCATATGTGGCTATATGTGTACATATCATTACATGTATATGTATGTAATAGTAATAAAATATTTCATTTTCCTTGTTTTTTGATTGCGGTTCTATTTGTTCTTCCGTTTGTACATTTATACGATAAGAGTCGATATACCCAACGTAGCATGTGTTAAAGCGCAAAGCTCTCAAGGTTAGATTCCGACAAGAATTTATGCAATTTCTACATTTTTCTTTGCCGTTCCTTTTTGTCTTGTTTTTGTTGCACTTTCTTCATCGTATTGCCTAGAATACGGTTGCCCTTCTGCTCTGTCTCTCTGTCTGTCTGTCTGTCTGCCGCTTTTTTCAAGTGTAATTTATTAATGTTTTCATGTTAGGAGAAAATCGTTAAGCATACTAGAGTAGAGCGTGCGGATATGTTCATATATGTGTTGAGTTCATTTTTTGTAGTGATGATGAACATGATTAAAAATTATCATCATAATTCATTCTGAATTCTTCTCTTCTTCTTTTTTGTTTGTTTGAAGGCTTTTCAGTTTTTTTTTGCTTGTAATTTTGTAATTTTTGTAAGAAAACTGTTGTTGACGTTAATCCTAAGAATTTTGTTTAAATTTTAAATATTGATTTTGAAAATATTTCGAAAGTAATGAGGTAAGTAGTTGCATATTTTCATTAGCAGTTTTTTTTAGATTTTTGTTTTTCTTTTGTATGATTATCTCTAGCGAACTCATTTGTTAATGAAAAATTTTCAGAAAATAGGAATGCAATGTTTTCTCGATTATTGAAGGCAGAATAACACGCACTCACTACAGCGGCGTATGAAAATCGGATCCAGAAATATATATTGCGATATTATAATAAAGAATACCGATGTGCAGGCGACACAAAATTAAATCCTTAGCATTATTTTGTTGTCAAAATACTATTAGTACTAAAAAGTGTAATTTAATTTAATCTCGTCACTAGTGACACAGGGTGTAATAAAAAGAAGCAATAAAATGAATTTGAAAAAAGAAAAATTTTCGAGTGAAGGAAACCCTTGTTCCACTTTATAGGCAAAAGATTACGTACAGACGTCGAGGAAATATGATACTTCGATAAAGACAAGCATATTTCTCAAAGGCCTAACGAGCAGCGTATCTGACTTTCTCTACATTCAGCGAATAGCAAAAGAGAATGTTTCCTAGACCTAGCGACGAAAATTGATTTTCTTAACGTCTATTGAGAATCCAAAGACTTCACATTTTAACCAGTTAGCCTTGACGCATCACTAGCTCGCTTTCTATTTTACTTATAAATAATTTTGGACCGTTTATGGTCCAATCTGTTTGTTCTATGCACCAAACCAAACAAATGACTATGAAATTTAAAAAATTCATTTGTCTAGAAATGGATTATCTCATCGATCCGTACCATTGATCCCCCTTCCCGCTATCTTTCTACGGCCTCAACGTTTGTCAAGATGGTAAAACGCAGACCGATAAAACTGAGACCTATTCATCTGTCTGTGCGAGTGCGATTTACCCCACCGTCCATGGACTTCATGTTCTTCATCATAAATAATAGTCAAAGAGTTGAAATAATTTTGAAAACGACGTTAAAAATTTGCTCATACAAAAGGTTAGAAAAAAGCCAACTATCCTGTGCTGCTAACTTGACTTTCTTACCTATTCTTTATGTCGTCATTTAGTTCAAAGCCTAATGCTTACTACTACCGGCGCGTGTGGATTTATTAAATAAGAATTTATCTTAGCCAGAACGAATAATTGCACTGCCTGTTTCCTTAGCATATGTTACGAATTCTTTGAGTTTCCTTTTCTTGCAATGTGCTTCTGCTTTTGTTTTTCTGTTCTTTGAAAAAATTTTTCTTTTTTCTTCTCCTACTTTATCAAACATTTGTTGGCAGCGCAAACTGAACAGTTGTTTTTGTTCTTTTTTCTTTATTTGTTTATTATGATTGTTTGCATTTAAAAATTAGACTATTATACGTATACTCGACTCGTGTGTATTTTTTCTGCTTTAATGCGTCTCATCTATCAACAGCTGCTGTATTACAGACATCGTCAGTATTATGTTGGAATTTTTCAAGGATTTAATGGAGGAGTAAATAAGCATTTGTCGACATAGAATATTGTACTTGAGCTTAAGTTCATGTCAAAAGCCATTTTAACCTGTTTGTGTATGTGTGTTCGAGTGGCCTGGTTGTTGCTTTGTCTATCTTAATGAACTGCAATTCATTTTAATTAACAAATTTATCCTTTTATTTATTTATTTACGGTGTTTTTTTCTTTCGCAAATAAAATTTTTACAAGAATGCGGTTTCGACCTTAAAAACGAAGGGAGCTTATGTTTATGCTCAATTTTTGTTTTTTTTTTTTTTTTCAGGCCAATTAAATTTTATGTACAATAACTTAGTTCGGCGGTTCCTCTCGGGGTCGCAAATGAAACGAAATGTTTACCTTGAGAGTTTTCCGTTTTTTTATTTTTCTCTTTATCTTCTTTTTCGTTTTCGTTTTCGTTTTCTTTTATTTTTTTGCTTTTATAAATTTTTCATAGCACCCGAAAAGTACTCTCGTCTCAACTATGTGTTGAGTGAGTACATGTTTCTTAAGTTGAACAGTCTTTTTTTGCAAGAACTGCAGTCTACGCAATCGTTGATATCCTCTGCATGGCGCGTGCATTGTGTGGTTGGCGAGAGTGTCATGTGAACAGAGTGTTAAATATTTGGTGTGAGATGAAAGCAAGCAGTTGGCGCCAGCTATCAGGTTTCTTTGGGGAACACACCACGGATGAGTAACGTGTGTTATGTAAATTGAATTACATTCATACGCACACCTATTTTTTTTTACATAAAAAACGCATTTGTGTCATTTTTTTACACTAAAAATCCATATAAGAAAAGTAATCAATTGAATGAATGTAGAAGAAGAAGAAGTAAGTGAATGTTAATAACCCATAATGAACATTACCTAAAATTTTACAAGCACCGTTGAGAAGGTTAAGCAAGAAAATGGTTTTAAAACTTTTTGTAATAGTTTTCACTCAACTTGCAAGCTCATGACTGACTCATTAAACTTTTTTCTTTTTCGTTAACTATTTAAATTTCATGCAAAAGTTTTAATTAATCGAATAAAAACTAATTGAAACTTTTTTTTTTTTTTTTGTATTAAGGAAAGGCAGAAATAAAATCTGCACATTTTTGGATTTTTTTTTTTTTTAAAATAACTTTTATGTCAGGCACTGAAAATGATGTCAAGTTACTAATTATGTCATTTTGCTTCTAAGTCTCGTAAGTATGCTTTCAAAGCTCGATATAGTAAATATTTCTCTAATTAAAGCAAACTTAATTCAGCCAAAGCGTTCGTTTGTTCAGCAAATATGCGCCTGTTCATTGTTTACATTAGCCTCAGTCCTTCAATCATGCGTTAGTCAGCTAATTTTTGTGACTAAATGTCCTCTAGTTTTCTTCTTACTTTATTTCTTTACTTAGTCGCCCGTATACTAGTCTCTCTATTCGCTATTCTACTCATATAAGCCTGAGTACGTCTGTTCACTCTGTGTATTTCTAAGGCATTTCGTTACTTATTATGTCTGTACAAAGCCAATCCCACCACTCTTCACGCTGTCTGCTTGGCCATCAGTGTATTGTTCGCATAATATATTCCTCAGCTAGCTTGTGTAGCTTAAATTACTCCATAAACGTGTCCTTTCGTCCTTCATTTGTCTCTTCATACAAGCGAAAAGTATGAGTTTGCACTCGTTAGTTTTACAAATTAAAGAAAAAAGTATTACTATAGCGATGAGTTATCGGCATGAAATGAATTCTTTTTATTTTTCTGGCGATTTATGTCTGCCATCAAAATAAAACTTAATTCTATAGTGTGATTAGATTCATAACAGTTTTTAGGCATGTCAGTCCAGTTCGTTGACAGAGCTAAGAGCTACGAAGAAAATTTCGATTTTCAACGATTCCTTTTTTCTAGTGTTTAACGTCCATTCATTCATTTTTCTATATTGCTAACGTTTGCTAAAAATGTAATACATTTAATTGACATAAGCCAAAGGATTTTATTTTCATAGGTTTTACATGGTTGTGCGAAAGAAAAACTTTACTTCAAGTGTATTCGCATCGTTTTATCCGTAATATCGTTTAGTTTCAAATCCTTAAGTAGCTTATCAATGAGAACTTTCTAAAATTTTTCTCGAAACATTCTCGAAATATTCATTTGAGTTCATCTGGAATAAAAGTTTTTTTTTTAACATTTTTTCATAAGCCGGAATCGTGCCACGAAGTTTTTTTGAGGCACTCTCCAACTTTCAGCCAGAATAATAAATTCTTAGACTAAAGCCTTGAAGCACTAGCATCTAGGACGCATTAACGGCTTTACCACGGCCATTGATATGTTAGTCGAAATCCTTCCTCGTCCACGGCCATTGAGGTGATTTCTATTATTTTATACTGCAGCTTGTTTGGACAAATAAAAGAATTTAAACCAACTATAAACAAAAGCTATGACATTTTAATTACTTCCATGATTCTCATAAGTGACTGAAAGCCACATCGTGGTAAGCTCCGTTGTAAAAATACGCACCACTATAAAGGTTAGGCAATAAATAGTGAGTCTTGCGAAAGGAATTTAACAGTAATTGTTGTTGAAATTGTTTTCACAAGTGGTAGGCATCCGATTAGGGACCATGCTATTATAATGAATTTTAACTAAATATGGCTCACAAAAATTTGCGTTTAAGTTATAAGAAGGCTTTAGGAGATTGTTCATCAGTGCGCTACGTGAAGACTTGAGCAACTCTAAATTGTTTCCCGGCGTAAAAAGGTTTTCAAAATAGGATTAATAGGAAGAAATTGTAAGACTAAAGACTTAAAGCAGTAGAATATAAAACATTCGGCTTTTTTTTTATTATTGTTTTTAATATTAACACAAAAGTTTTTTCATTAAGGTTTTCGAAAATTTTTCAAAAACTTTTTACACACTTTCTTTTTCGAAAAGATTCGGAAAACTATTATTTCGGACAGATTTTGATGCATAATTTTCCTAAAATTTTTTGCTAATTAATTTTAGCAAATTCTTAGCAGACGGAATAATAATAAAACTTCGCCCAAATGATTAACAAATCCAATATAAATTTCGCTTCCACTTGGTATGATTGACAAATGAACGTTATATTTATTATTATATGAAATGATTTTATTCGATTGGGATCGGAATTGCTTTGAGCGATTATTTCAATTGTGTGACGTTTTAAATGCGATAAATGCAACGAAACAAAAAAATGAAGAAAAAAAAAAAAGAAGACGAAAGAAATATCATTAATTTGAACCGAGTTAAGTAACAAAAAGGATGAAAAAAAAAAAAAAAAATAATAATAAAAATCAAATAAAAAGGAGAAGAACAGAACAAAAATTGATGATTGTCAATTCGTCACTTCCAGTTAGCCTGGCAAATTTATTATTCTTGAATTTTTATTTTTATTGTTGCAAAGTTGTCGAGATTTGCATTTTGTTGCAGTTATTTGAATTTTAAAATTATTTGCACATTTCCTGTTGTTCGTTTCGTTTATAGTCAATGCGAGGATTACAGTTCAATGATGAAAATTCTATTCATTTTATGCTCGAAGGGTGCATTCGTTTCGTTACATCGTTTGCAGTAAGCAGACTGCTTGCTTGTATGCAAGCAGTAAATATTTACCGTTAGACAATTGCCTCCTGAATTTCCTTATAAATCGCGAATTAATTTATTCAAATTAAAATCCTTGCAATATTCTTTACAAAACATTTTCATTAATTAAAATGACTTTATTAATAGGTGTATGTATATATATATATATATATATATATGTATTTGCGGATAAGCATTTGCACAAATAATTGCATTTCCACTCCCTCCTCCTTATTGCTCCTTAAATATTTCTCTTGATCCTTTTAACCCAATTGATGAATGTTTTCGCGCGACTTTGCGACTTTGTCTTTATAATGATTTTCCGCCGTAAACTTCATTCCATCAGAATCGTTGCATAAATTTTTTCCACTAGTTTCCTTTCTTGTGTAACGCCTTTCTTTTCTTTTTTTTTTACAGTACTTTCATTTACTCCTCTATTTAATTGACTTTGTCCTTAAATTCTTCAAATAAATCGTATGCTAATCCTTATCCAAATTCCTTTAATTAGCTCTTAGGTAATATTGCGGTTTGCTATATACAAATTTTTGGGGAAAATTGCATACTCTTGTACTCTATGTACACCGTCGAAAAACTTTTCCTTACTGCTTCCATTCTTTCTTATCGTACACATTTTCAATTAGTTTTGTGTTTTATTTGCCCATATATGTGATATATGTTCACAATTGTTGCCTTTACCAAGCAAAACATAAGAGAATAATTTGATTTTAATCCCCTTTCTAATCTTTTGAATTAACTGCTGCTTAAGGCGTCAAAAGCATACTTTTTCTAATTCGTTTTTAATATAGTAAAGGAACTATTTTATTGGGACTTCCAAGTGCACAAAAGACCAACATTAAGAAAATGTTGTACAAAGTTTCGATTTAAAAATTTCAAAAAATTCATCATTCATCAGTTTTTCTCGCGGTAGAAACGATTTTTCAGGGACGAACAAGGACGCGACCTTATTGATATGTTGCACATTTCTCTTTGATAGGATTACCTAGTCCACGTCACTTTCGGTAACTTTCGGCGTACATTGGAGGCAAATAAATTTTTTGTTCAAGAGTTCCAAACGGATCGCTGGTGCTTTGCCTCCTATTGTAGGGAGGCTACTGGCCAAGTGGTTAAGGAGCATCGTATCCAGGTTCAATGCTTATTAGGTAGTGCTCGGCCGGCAAAGGTTCAGCGTTCGCGGGCTGCAACGAGTCCCTGTGTCTCTCTAACCATCCTTCTTTCCTGTTTCAAATTTACTAAACGTCTTGGAAGCAAAGGCTTCTTTAAAAGCTTCGGCATGAACATTGCACATCTTTCTTTTGATGATGAATTTCCAATTATTTGCGTAATCTTAGAAATATGACCCTTTGTTTTTTAATTTGCTTGATTAATGATATATGTTTGCATAAAAGATTATCCATCGTTGCTTAGATAGCAGCAATTAATCGATTAGAAGAGCAAAAATCGCATAGCACAGCGTAGGTTTGCTTCTCTTTCTCGTATATATTGATATTACAATCATTTAAAATTATATTCGATTGTTGGTTTTAATTAAATATTTAACTTCAAACTTTTATTATGCAGAAAACGTTAATTATGTCAAGTTTTGTCGAACAATTTTTTTCCTATTAATTTATTTGAAAAAATATGTAACTTTTTTTTTTGTTATTATTTACGTTAAAAAACTTTTCAATACAGTCTCCCTGCGCCCAAATTTTGTAATATTTTTTTTTATTTATTAAACCACCATTTAATCCATAACGGCCCGTACACGGCAAAGGAATGCGTGGGAGGTTAAAAGTTTGAAATGGAAAAAAAAAAAAACGAGAAAACTAAAATAAATAAATGCTATATAAGTGGTTTGCGACGGCAATTACGGCCTCTTAAAAGAACAAAAATAATAAAGTAGCAGCCTTTCATTAAAACTGAAGTGTTCCGGTGATGAAAATATAAAAATTTATTGCGCTTATCTTAAAATTAGTTACTATGCAGGTTAGTTAAGAACTATAGTCTTTCCAATGGCACAGCGTTGAAAGACGTGTTCTAGTACTTGGTTAGAGTCGTTTATCTGCATTGAGATATTAGTTAAGTGATCATTATTCACGCCGTTCGAGCGTTACAGTTTTAATTACAGGTTAAAAAAGTTCGCCACCGTTTTAAATGAATTTTCATTTTTATATTTTCGAAAATTTTTCCTATGTTTTGTAAACGACGACGACTTTTGCTTAAACACCATATCATTTTTTGATCAGGCAATCCACTCGAATCACAAAACTCCAAGCCCTAGATCTCTTATGAGCATTCAGGTACAGTCCCGATATGTTTCTCATTTATCGTACATCCTAAGATTTACTCATGTCGTGTTGAATCGTCATGAAACGGTTAATTGCCCTTCTGTCCGGGGGATTTGATGCTACATAAACATTAGGAAGGGCCAGCTAATACACTAGTAATAAAAATACTTTTGATTTCGTGTAGTTCGCAAGCAAGATTCAAACTTCCATTTTCTATTTCAAATTGTCTTTTATTCGAATGGACTTTTTGGAAATCTTGATTTTTGTGAGAACTTTCCAAAGTCGTCGCGAGATAATCTTTCGTATTTTCTTCCACAGACTCAAACGAACGAATTCATCTTGGATGACAAAGAGTTAAATGGAATTTGGGTAAAACGTTTCATTTCAAATCTGTTTAAGACTTTCAACCTATTTGTAGACGTGAGAAAAATAAATTAAAATCGAATTAATTAACTGCTTTCTAGTAGCTTTTCTAAAATATTCATGGTCTACTTTTCAACAACAAATATAAACTGTTTTCATTGCCTATCGCGCGGTATGCAACTGTTTCTCTTTTTTTTTGTTTTGTATTTTATATCCGATTACCCCTGAGTTGTGATTTTTTTTCCTTTTTTTTTTTTTAGAAAGTGTTGGGCATAAGCACTTTGGAGGCCAGCTTGACCTCTAACTCGTATGAATGTCTGGCAAACGTATGAACTTATGAACTAATATTTGTTTATCTGCTAAATGACTTTAGAGGCATATTTTCGCAACTTGATGCTGCACCAAATGCATAACAACAATAGCAAAGTTTTTGCCTTGTTCGTGATAAACTAGTAGCGGACGTGTTTAATTTGGCAGGGCATCAACTCTCATAGACGAACATAAATTTTTGTTTCTTCTGTTTTTTATAGCAGAAACAATATAAAAAAAAAAAAAAAAGAGTAAAAGAATAATTTATTTGAAATTCATTTCTCTTTCGACAAAGCTGAAGTAAACAAAACTTTAAATTTCATCAAAACTTATGTTATGCATTTCAGGAAGTGTGTATGCGTGAGTCTTTTGTATATAACTTCTTTCAAGCAATAAATTAAATTAAGAAAAGAATTAAAACTAAAAAAAAAAAAAATTTAATCAAACATACGTTGCTATTACTCCGTGCAAAATGTTCTTTTCAAATAAAAAAGAGTTTACAAAAAAAAAACATTTTTTTTTTATGTGTTATATAAAGTTTTACTAAATTTTATTCCGTGAAAGTTGGGTTAACATTTTTGCAGGCTTTTCTATTCTAATATAATTGAATTGACTTTTATATGTGCTTCTCTTTTTTAGACAAAAAGTATTAAGAAATTATTCACTAAATATATATGATATACGAAAACGTATCCACATCTCATATATATATATATATATACATGAGAAAGTTATGTACTACCACAGCAATTTCTTTTAACATCTGTGGTTACATATTCTGCGGAATAATTGTTTCTCGTTCTCGTTTCGGTTGTCGAGAGAAGTTTACATAGATGTGTAAAAATTGTTATATGAATGTAATGCTTGGATAATACATTAGACGGAGGGGAGCCGAACCAACGTATTCGTACAAAAGAAAAGAAATGTTTGTTTTGGACCGACTTACTGCCTCTCCCGTATTCTACAGATCTGGCCGTCAACAGCTGTTGTCTCACTGCAAATCTCAAAAGAATGCTGTAGAGGAAAAGATTTGAATCAAATGATGAAGTCACACCACAGTATTTCCCAAGTACGGTACACAAGCTTCTAATAATCTTCGTCCATGCTTTTTTCGATTTCTTATAAGGCAAAAGAGTCCTTTCTATGCGCATAGAATAAGGAATTAAAAATGAATTCAAGCTGTGTGTTGGTCATGGTTATCTTTCAGATTTGTCCAGAATATATTTGTGTTTGTTTCTGTTCCACTTTTGCTATTGTATGGTTTGTAAAAATTTTTTTTGCTTTTCTGTTTTATATGTAAATGTCAGAAAACAAGAAAAGCTAACAAGCACATGTGTACAGTATGTACCTTGTTAAAAATGCAGAAAGAGAAAGCTAGTTATAGAGTACAAGCATTCCAGTCCCTTCTCTCTTTTCTATTTCAACATGGCTTGTTATTCTAATTTTACTAAAAAAAATAAAAAAAAAAAAATTACATATTTTCATCTCTTTTCGCATTATTATTATTTAGATGTTTAATATATATATATTTTTTTTTGCGTTTCACATATAAAACACATGCACATGTTGCTTATGTTTGCCATCATTTCATTTAGTATAATTTTACTTATATTTCATTTCTTTCTTATTTATTTCTCATATGTCATAACTAACATGACGTATGAGTTATAGAATTTCGCCTCAAGTATTTTAGGATGTTGCTCATACGTATGGAAATTCTCTTTACTTATTTTCAGTTTCATGCTTTTGCGAATGCATGTACGTACGTACTTTGTCGTTGGACTTATGTACAATAGTGTGTTTTCTCACAAAGGTTTTCAAATGAAAATTAAATCGTGTCAGATTCATAGAGAAGCGTGTTGGTTGCTCTGCTGCTAATTATCCGTTTTATAAATTTCTCGTGTATCTCGCACTAATATCTCGTACTTTCGTAGCGGAAATATTATATATTTAATTATTTTTAGGAGACAATATTCTTTTATAAAAAAAGCTTACTTCAAGATTTTCTTTTTCTCAAAAGAAAGGCAAACGAATGCTGCCAACACATCTTCGGGCGGATACACTTGAGCGCACATGCAATGCATTGCAAACACTTTTACAGCAAATATTTCGCTGAAATAAAAAATATGTTTTTTGTACGAACATATGCACGCACTTTAAGACAAAGGAAGAAAAGTACGAAAAAATACAAGAGAAATATTGTGCGCGTCATCATCATCTTCTGCTATAAGCTGTGATTAGAGTTCAATTAAATACGATAACTTCTAGCCTTGATATTGTTGAACACGTTCATTGGAAATCAGAAAAAGTATGCGGAACTTTTATTTCTCTGAATAACACTTCGCACATATCCCTTTTACTATTTTTATAGATGGAAATCTTACGTTATAAATCTGTACCTGTTAACTGCGTGTTTATGGACGAACATGTACCTTTTAAACCCTATAGTCTGCAACTTCTAAAAGAGAACACAGATCCAAACTGCATTCCAAGTATTACGAACGAGATTTTGGCAAAAGGGAGCAGGCAGAGAAAAATTGCTTTCTAAAGTATATACAAGTCGTACGCTTTCAAGATGAAAACAAATGCATACAATTTTGGAAATACACATACATTTCATGGTAAATCATTTCCATCAAAGGAGCTTGAATGATTAAAAGGTATGTCGGAGGGAGCTTTAGTTCATTTGCAAATAAGCAAACAAGTCATTTGGCAAGTTAATGCAAGCCTTTTGGATGACTTTGCCATTGGCTTTTTTCATAGGTTGAAATCGAACGTTCCGATGAATGATTGCCAAAGATGTTGGCTATCGTCTTGGTCATATGTACTTATAATCACATCAATCTCTTCGTCAATGAAGTACAATTGAAGCGATTCGCTGAAAAGTTTTCATTTTTAACATGAAATTTAATGGCTCTTTGTTATAATCCAATACACGAATATAGCTTGAGTGTATGCAAAATTTAGGACTCTTTCATCATATCAGTCCACTCAGAAGCGTTCATTGAAACTACTTAGGCCTATTGTCCCGGCTATCTGTCTTTCTGTCTTATGCGTGCCAACCCGATAGGTCACAATTTTTGAAATATTGCGCAAATATATTTCGATCCACGCACAAATTCTATTAAGAATGAGTTGGATCGGACTACTTTCATGACAATATTGGACAAAAACACATTAGTGAAGGAATCGTCTTGTCTAGTTAGACCGCAGCCATCAAATAGGTCCCGCCATTAGTAATCGTCAGTTTAAAGATGTCCTGTATAATTAGTGCCGTACAATGTGTGCGTTGCAGCTGTTAGTTTCTGTCTGAATTTCTCTGATTGATGGCCAATTAAATACAGATCCACGAAGAGTCAAGCGGATCTCATTAAACGGAAATTCATGCGCTGATCAAGACTACATATATCTTGTAATGCCTTTGTTGCGCTTTGTCTCTAAATGTCGGCTACGAAAACGCGGTGTATCTCCCCCCAGGCCTAAGAGTATAAAACTAATGTGAATATCGATAATATAACATAAATAAATAAATAAATAAAAAGAAAAGTGATTTTTATCTTTTAGTTTGTTCTCTAGTCTCTATTGGTGTTCATTTTTAATTCACCGCAATAAAATATTTGCCGATTTTCATTTCGCTTTATTAAATTTTCGAAAACATTGGCGCAAGTCCAATGGAAATAAGTAATGGACACAATAATGCCCGCAACAATTGTAACAATTTATTTTGTGCTGTATTGCAATATTTGTTGATATATGTGTTGTCTTTTTTTTTTTGTTTTTTAATCCTATTTTGTAATTTATGGTTTCGTGTTCATTTGTATCTTTTCATTGTTTATTAATATTTAAACAAACTCATGGACAAAATCATCAATAATTCAAAAGAGTTTTTTATTAATAGTTTATTTAAAAATTAAAAAAAACCAAAATTAGATGTAAACTATAAAAAAGAAACTTTTTTTTTTTTTGTTAATTTAAAAATTTTATTATTATATCAAAGAAAGCCGGTCAATGTAGAAGGCAGAACAATGTGGAACAAGTTCAATTTTTCCCGTACAGTTGTACCCTTTGTTATGAGTTTATTCGTCTATTTCCCGGGGACGGTAGGTAGCGGAAATCGCCTGCTTACAGACTTCTTTAGCAAGCAGTCAGATAATATGGTTTTCCACACAGGTCTGTGATGTATTGGGGAGAGCAGATAAGTGCAGGGCCGCGTCTGAAATTCTATGCAGAAGAAAACTGTAGTGCTGCCCTGGGTATATCTAGAATCCGAATGGAACAGTGGCTATGCTACATAATGCCAATTACGCAAAGCGCATCATGCATTCTCACTACAGGTATCACAGGTATCTCTGCTTGTGCGTCCGTTTATTCATACGTGCGTGTTTATCGGTCCGTCCGGGAATCTGTCCTTTCAGCCGCAAGTTTATCCACCGGTTCGTCTGGCGGATTGACCATATCTATCTTTGTTGTTCGCATATTTCTCTGCGACCAAGTTTCTGTATCCATCTGTCTGCCCTGCACGCTAGCTGTTTCGGCGATAAGAAAAATGTGAAGAGCAAGATGAAACTTGGAATATATCATCTTAGTTGAGATTTAAACGCTTGCTTATATTAATTTATTAAACCATTCAACTACTGCTCTAATCATTTTATATTAATGTATGTAACTCTTCAAAGTTAGGATGAAATATTATCCCATTAACAAATTGTAAGCGAAACGAACAGATTACAGAATAACAGTAAAATTCACAGGAAGATTGACACATTTCAGTTTTGTAATTACTTTTCACCTGAAAGAGACGAACACCAGCGGAATAAAAACTGCTTGGCTTCTTGTAAAGCAAAGCTTAGCTTTACGTGGAAACGGGTGTTGCTATACTACACACAGCCTAGTATTTAGAATGCAGAAGAGTAACCTTTGCGAAATATTTTCAGTGAAGTACTTATGCATCGGTTTACATGAAATAATGGCGAAATTCGAACGCATGCAAGGAAAATGAACAAAACAAAAAAAAAATAAAAAATGTGCTTATAATTGCTACGAAAAACGAAAATTTAATCTACTCTTACCACCTCTGCATATGCGCATTAATTGGAGGTTCTAACACGAGTTACTTTATATTTACTGGAAGTGTTTGCTTTGTAAGTTTCTGGGAAAAGCGAATAACATGTTATCAAAAAGTGGGATTCCGTAGAAAAAAGTCATGCCAAGAAGAAAGTAGATTTATAAATGGAAAAGAAGTCCAAATAGAGATGGAAATGATGGTACAGACGGAGATTGGCAAAGGTTATACAAAAGAGAGGGACGGAAATAGGGATAGAAATAGAAGAAGAAGTTGTAATAATTGAAGTGGAAAACCCGGTAGAACTCGCAATAAAAAGGAAGAGAGACAGATAGAAAGAAAAAGAGAGAGAGAGAGAGACGCGCGAACTTAATTTCGAAAAAGAGTTGAATAAAAACGTAAGAAGCGTAAAAGACTTTCTATATACAATACGTTACGATGTGATAGGTGCTGGTTTCGATTTTCCCCATACTTTGCAGAAATCATGTCATATTGAGCTCTAACTACTCACCTTTAACGTTTAAAGCAAAGGAATTCATTTCCTCCCGATAAATTATAAATAAAACGTTCCAAGATGGTGGACACAACGGGTGGGAAGCAGACGGTGGCGCACACAGATACATAGAACAGAAAAGAGATTACAACGCGCCCCTGATTTCTGCGAAAAGTACTACTTTGTTTACTATTAATAAATTTTGGTTCGAAATTTTGTACGAACCAAGTTTGGAAGAAATATCTTTACAACTGTTAAGCACTGTCATTACATCATGGGATCGTAATGAAAACATCGTAGCCCGACTGGCTGAGGGAATAACGTGTGAAAACTGCGGTGCAAAAATGAAGTGGATGTACGGTGGATGTAAGCTTAATGAAATTGCCTTAGGAGCTTTGAAGGCATAAACATGGCCACAGCTCTTCATCGTCTGAACGAGATCCGCTTGAAGATATTATTGGATATCATTACTTATCAGATTACTTACTAAACGTACTTTTATTGCTAAAGCTATCAAAAGCAACTATGGGTCGGGTGGCACCGTCCTGCCTTAGCTTATTAATGAATTGAATCCCTTACTACGTAATTTTTCCGCACTAAGTCAAATAAAATCGTATAAAAGAAGTGAGAGAAATTGTGGGAAGAAAACCCGTCTTAGATAAACATAAGGTAACTGATGTTTTCCACTAACGTTCAAATGGTCACTTACCTTTTTAAAGAAATTATTGTTTGTTTATTAAGTAACCATAGACAATTACCAAGAAAAAAAAACGTATTTTATATAGAAGCGCCAGAGGAGATTTAATTAAATTACTACACACTTTGTCTGCCAAAATACTAAAATTAAAAGCCAGAGAAAATTTCTGCCAAATCAATATATTAGGCATAGATGGGGTTAGTAATAAGTGTGTCTATGTGCATGTGTGTTTGTGTATTAGGGTAGATATATATATTTATTGCACTTGGCAACAAACAACCGTTTAACGAAAAGAGGCAATTATCTAAAGTAGATCACGAGTAGAAGTAGAGGCACATCTGCGGGGCAAATAACTTAAAGAGTTTTATGAACAAAAAAAAAAAAAAATAAATAAATTTCTCTTTAATAAAATTTAATTTTGAATCATGAAACATATGCACGAACGGATTTTCTGTATGAAGCGTTGAACTCATTCATGTAACAACCTCTTCAGTGGAAAACTTAAAATCATTTCTATGTTGTGGTATTAAACTGTTGTGTTCATGCTATTCATGCGTTCTTACAACGCATGAGTTATACATATATGACGTTGCTGTTCTCGAAGTTGTTATTTTTACTGTAATGCCCCCGGTCGATGGCACATATTTACACACAGCTGCGGGTGTGCGTTTGTGTTGTGAATATGGATGTTTTCATACGTACGAAAAGCGGGAACGGAGAGGGAAGTTTACAATATTAACCTTTAGGGAGTAGCAGCAGTAGCAGTAGCAGTAGCAGTAGAAAACGAAAAGGGTAAACATATATGCATGGGTGCGTTGGTGCATTGAAATAACAGAAAAATATACAAAGTTAGTGTCAATGCTGATGACATGATGTGAGCAAACATATCCGAACGTATCTATAGACATGTATACCCTAATATTTGCTCTATCTGTTTGCAGATTTGTTATACTCGACCCTATTATGCGGTTACCCTAATGTAAAGCTTATAATAATCTGATATGAATCCGTGTTGCTACTGTCTGCCGTCTGCCGTATTGACTGAAGTGGAATCATTTCTCACATATTGATCTAAGCGTAATTATTTAACAAAAAAATTCTTTCAACGAATTTCTTTTCTTCTTTTTTTTTTATTGAAATATTTTACCAAACTATCTGACTGACTGTTGTTAGAGAATAAGAGAATATTTTC
>CCAG010023302.1:0-36711 GCA_001077435.1 Glossina morsitans morsitans
TTTTTTTTTTTTTTTTTTTTTTTTTAGATAAAAAACCGATAAACAAAAACTTTGTTACATAAAAATATTTAAATCTTGTTACATTTGAGTTTAGCATTTGAGATACGTTTCCTGTGAAAGTCCATTGCTTTGTGACTATAAATAGCGTTCAATGAAAAGAAAGGATTATAAAGAAACAATAACGTCCTGGACGTCCTAAATGTGTACTGAAATCTTTTAAATACATATGTTTTTCCCTTTTGTTTGTTTGTTAGCACTTTTACGATTTCTATAATATATTCTATATTTATTCTCTAATTGGACTTTTCTATCTGACTATCAAAAGTTTTAAAAACAAAAAAACATTTTTTTTTCTCTTAGTTTTGTTTTTTTGAAAGCAAAAGAAATATGCCTTTCTTTCGGTTTTTTTTTTTTTAATGTCGTGTTTAAATGCTTATTTAAGTGCTTATATAAATGCTTATATACCTACATATAGTTATTTATTGATGTTTAATACATTTAATTGTTGTATAATTGATTCATGTAGATATTCATATACAATGTATACAGTGGGGAAAGGTACAAATATTTACTTTTTTTTTTTTTTTGTTTGAAAATCTCCAATGTAAGCTACGATGCAATGTAAGCATCGACAATAGCAATCTTGAAGCATTGTTGAACGATGGAAATGCGCGTAAGACTCGATCATTCTTATTAACCCTAAACTGTAGGTTGTCAAACTATTCAAATAATTTTTTTTTTTTTTTGGTTCAAAAAAGAATATTAGCTTGAAATTTTCAAGAGTTAAAAAGTTTATTTAGAAAAGTTTTGAAAAAAGTAAAAGCAAGTGCTCTTGCCTAAACCTGTGAATTGTGGAGTGCAGCTGCGGTAGCTTTCGAAGCATCTTCATCAGCAAAACTTGTTTTTAAGCATATATTAGATAATGAAAGGAAAATTTTTATGTCGTCTTTGGTCAAAATCAAATTTTGATTCAATTAATCCGACTTCTTCTTACTAAGGCGATTATAGCATATAATAAAAGAGTTTAAAAATTACAATGGCTTAGTTTTGGACTTGAAATTCTATCTAGTCACAACGAAACCAAAGCTAAGATTACAGCAAATAGTTTTAAAAATTACTAAAGAACTTTTCGCCCCCTTCCCCCCCTCCCCTCCCTCCCTCCTTCCTTCAAACCATTTTCATTGCTTGAGTGATTGGTTCAGAACAGTTTGCTACAATAGTAATCAAGATCAAGATGATTTTAGCATAAGTGAGATTTTCAAATTTGTATGAATACAACACTCATCCCTACTGTCTATAACAGATTGTTAATCTTTATATGTAGTTAATTAATGTAATTAAAATTTTTTAGGGTATTCATGTCATATATAATTTTCTTTAATACTTTGGCATATACACCAAAAGTTTGCCAACATTTATCCAAATGTCTTAAAAAAGCCCTTAAATAGCATTGCAATAATATAGGAATAATTTTGCGAAAATACAAATGTTGAAAAACCATCTGCAGTGAAGAGAACGTGAGTTCAAACTAGTCGTTAAATCGATAGACGTATCTATCCACCATACCAGCATGTCAGACCCAGAGACAAAGCCAGCAATGTAAATCAATTAATAGCAGCAGCGACATTGTTCTTATTATATTATTATATATATATATATATAAATATATATATACACAAAAGGGACGGAAAAATCAAACCCAGACCGAAGGTTGTTTAATTGATTGCTGATTAGCCAACAATGCCAGAGAAAGTATCGGTTGGCCATTTAGATAAGAGAGAGCCATCACCGATTGAATCTTGTATTCGATCAATTCTATTTGAATTTCACTATCGGGAGCAAAATATTATCAGGCAACGTGTTCAACGTGTTTTCATTTAGTTAAAACAACAATAATAATTTCTTCATATCATTTTTCCAAATGGAAAATACTAAATACTGTACGATATTGATTTGATATTCTTCATTTTGACTTTTTGACCATGACTGCGCGTTTGAGTTTTGAGTCGTATGCAAAGCTAAAAGAACTTGCACGGAAAAATCGAAATTATTCTTTTGAAAATATTTATTTCTTTATTGTTTTTTGTTTTGTTTTAGACTAAACGAATGAAAGGTGTGACTTATGTTCAAAATGTATCTACCTATCTATCTATCTATCTATCGATGGGCCATACACACATACAATCTGTGCTAAGAGAGAATAATTAAAATGAAAAAAGCCTTTAGCTTTAAGTGCTCCTCTATATAGTTGAAGCATGCATTGGAGCTAATGTTAATGTTATTGAATTTCTGGAAAAGAATTCCTCTTCTTCATTTGATTATTAACGAACGAAGACGATATTTGACCGGCTCAAATGACTTGAATTACTTTTCTTTTTTTTTTCATTTTTCCAAACAATTATGCTTCAAAAATAACAATAAAAAAGAAAAAAAAAAAAACAAAAAAACTAATAATAATGAACATTTACAAGACACACAAAATTTTTTACAAAACATGTGCTAACAATAAGCTTTTTTTATTGTTACGCAAAGTAAAAGTAAAAATAGAAATTTACATCTATGGATAAAAAATATTATTAATTTTGTTAGCGAATATACATAATAAATATTATTATAAATGAGTCAAGTTGAGAAAAAATGTTAAGATCTAAATGTGCCTCAGGCTTATTCTAATGATAATATCAGAGAGGAAAAAAAAAGAGAAAAAGAATAAAATAAATAAAGTGAAAAATAGCTTAATAAATTAATAAAAAATCAATATTCTTATATAAACATTACAAGAAATGACATTTACATACAAACATACATACATAAATACATGCATTCATGCATGCATGCATACATACGTACGTACATACATACATATATACGTGTGTATAAATGTATAGACAGACACCTAAAATAGCTATAGAAACTTTTATACATATAAAAAATATGATAAAAAACATATTTTATTGTACGCAAAAATATCCAGTACACGATAACAACGCTCGTATACACATACATTAAACACTATTCGTAAGACGAATGTAATACAATACCATGTTTTACAAATGATGTACACAAGTATATATATATGTACCTATATATACTTAAATATCTGTAAACAATTTGGAAAATACAAATATTTTCTTTCGTTAGATTCTCCCTTGTTCTGTAATATATTTATAAGCTTTAAGCATTTAAAATTTCTTTCTGTTATGTACATATATATGGGTGTGTATATATTTTATATATAACTTTAGTTTTAATTATAAAAGGATTTTGTAAATATTACTTAACTTCTTTGTTATAAAAGTTTTTCTTTGCCTTCTCTTTTTTTATTATTATCTTCCATACTCATCAACTTTATTTGCTCCTTTTTTTATTTAAACATTTTTCGGTTAAATGATCAGCTGGCACATCTAGCAATGCCAAAGCGTTAATCGGTCCGATTTGGGTTTTGTCAAAATTTATCTTAATTCGAACATTTTTCTTGAATAGCACACGGTGACGATAAATACCGAATAGCGACTTCGAAACAGTTCGAATGCAAAACAACGTAATCGGGAAATATTCGAAATTGGTCAATTGATCATTGGAAGCGCTGATTTTGACTTTAAACGTTATAATAAAAGTTGATGAATATCGAGAGATTCGGGTCATACCGAATGTAAATTCTGATCAAGAAGCATCTGCAAGTTATTACTGCAATTACAATTAATAACTTTCCGAATAATTCCAGCGCTAAATTGTAACAAGTTTTCGAAAATTTTTTGCAAATATGCTCTGAAAAAAGCCTGCCAAAGCCTTGAGTAATAAAAAAAAAGTTGAAGATAAAACTGGTGAGAAAATTAAATTAAAAATTTTGCTTTGCGGATCACATCACAGTCTTCAAAATCGATGGATTCTCAATGTACTTTAATACAATAGTAAAAAACCTTTGAGGTACCGTGATAGGCGCGTTGTCAATTGCTTTGAATGGTTGGCTTCTCTTTAGGCCTACACCACTATAAACTGAACTTAAAATCACTGCTGGTGTGCCGATGTCTGCAAAAGAAAAATGTTGTGGTTACTAAATTTTGTATATAAAGATGACCACAAGCTTACCATTTGGCCTACGGAAGTGTGGCATTCCGCTGCAGAGATAGTGCAGCGTATGCTTTTTTTAATCTAAAATTAAATAAAAGCAAATGAATTTATACAAAAAATACTAAGTAAGGATAAATGCAAACCTTTGGCATGCAGCGAATTTTTATCGATATGAGGCGACGAGCGGAGCGAGTTGGGCTTGATTTTTAATCTAATCTAAAATAAAATAATAATAATCAATTTATAAATATACCTATGTAACATTATAATTACCTCAGGACGAAGAAGCAATGAGGCGGTGAGGAGATCGAGTTATTTTTATGATGCGGAGGCGGCGACAGGAGAAGTGGACTAGATTTTTAAAGCCTGCTTTTCAATCTAAGAATGGAATAAAAACAAATGAATACATGCTTGATTTTGAAATATATCTTAATATCTCTATATATTTACTTTGGAAGGACGATACCTTGATGTCCTTGCGCTGCCTGAAGTTTTTTCAGACAGCAGCATAAACAACACGAACCCCAGAAAATTAGTTCGGTGCATCACGATGCTACTGCAGCGGGAAAAGGCAAGACGTGCCGCTGCAGTCGCCTGCACGCGCTTGGCGGTGTTCCGCACCACCATATGCTGCTGCTTAGCGGCGTAGAACATGTTATAGGCACTGTTAAATGCTTCGTGGATCTCTTGCGTTGGGAAGGCCGGCTTAACATGTTTGTAGAAGAGGGTCAAGTTATCTTTTTTATTCGCCGCAAGTTTTCCATAACTCTCCTCTTTACAGAAGTCTTCTTCTTCCAGCGTGAGACCTTTCAAACTAGCTTCGCGTCCCAGGTGCTCACCGACGTATCGCGCTATTGCGTATCCTTTGAGCAGCCGTAGTTATTCTTCTTCTCTGTTGGATAGCTGATTGAGGATCCAGTCGTTAAATACCTCCCCATCAATGCCGTAAAGTACGAACTCCTCTTCGGCTTCCGCTTCGAGTTTGTAGCTTACTTTATTGATGAGAAAGGAATCGTCCTCGGACCTGAAGCCGCCACACCATTTTTCCAACCAGAAATTCTTTAGTCGTTCCACCAGCTGCATTACCTGTAGTGACGACCTCATCCTCATACCGAGCGCCATATCGTGAAAGAATTTCTACAACAGATACGTGCTTACCCTGTATGGCGCGATAGTAATATTAGGGTAAGCCTGCTGGTCCATTATGTGACTGAAATTTTTTATAGTCAACTGTATGTCCACCGCTATAAGGTCCGCCATCAAATATTGCTGTAGATAATCTTTAACATCCTTGAGTTTAGATTTGAACTCTATCCTGTCGTGCACAGTCAGTCGATCCCGAAGTGTTTCTTCTCCGCAATCTCCCTCAGCATTTCTCGCTGTTTGTCGCTCATTTGCGCCGCGTCGCTGATGTCGATGGGCTCCCATAATCTTCATCGATCGTCAGCATATACTCCTGGACGAACTTTTCAGCAATTGGCACTCTCCCGACAGTTGGCATATTAGTCGCGCCAGTCCTATCCTAGAGTGTTTAGCTTTATCCACCACGCCCCCTTTCTCGAAGCTACAGAATCCCTCCATCTCGGAACGTATCATTTCCGTTAGTCTCCTGGATTCCTTAAATCACATTTTGCATGTTTCATCCTGATGAATGCTTACTTTCGGCACTCAGTAACATTGCTTTCATGTTAAAGTACATAAGGTAAAAAATAATTTTTTTGTTTACTTAATACGAAATTAATTCACTATAAATAGTGAACTTTTTATAATAATTAAAAAAAAATATACATTAATTTATCATTTTATAATTAACATGCATTATTAAATTTTTTAATTTAATTATCATTGTATGGAAAACCCGCTAATTTAATATTAGGCGACGACAATAACGAATCGAAAAAAATTTCCAAATGAGTTTTTTGGATTTCCTTAATAATTCCGGCAAGACATTTGTCGCCATGCTAATTACTATTCAGCGTTATCGTTGTTTCGGAAACTAGTATCGGCGAATCCCAGAGAGACCTATCCTTATTATTTCCACTATACGGAAATAACGATAATAAAAATGTCGTAATGCGTGAAATGTATGAAAATGTAAATAGAGGAAAATAAATTTACTTACCGCCAATAAAATATGAATTTTTTTCCAAAGAAAATTATTTTAAATTTTTTCTCAATTAATC
Source organism: Glossina morsitans morsitans (assembly GCA_001077435.1). Classification (NCBI taxonomy): domain Eukaryota; kingdom Metazoa; phylum Arthropoda; class Insecta; order Diptera; family Glossinidae; genus Glossina; species Glossina morsitans. The sequence continues at coordinate 6,255 of CCAG010023302.1, forward strand.
ACTTAAAACACTTCACTACTTCTGTTTGCTTTTATTATTTTAAAAAAGAAATATGAATTTTTTTCCAAAGAAAATTATTTTAAATTTTTTTTCGCAACCTTCAACGTCTATTTTCACTTGTAAAATGAACTTCAATTTATGTAAAATTCGATTTGGTAAATTCTTCGTTAAAAGCCGTTACTTAATTTCCCCTTCACATTGCTTATAAAAAGTACCATATGTTCAGAGTACAGAAAGCACAGAGTTGTTTTCACGATTTGCATATGCAAGAAACGATGCATACTTAAAAAAAAAAGCTGTAGTCATTTCTATCAAAAGGAAAAGAACCTCATCTAAGTTCTATGAGAAGGTAAAGAAGCTCATCTCAGTTCTATTTTATGCAAGCTCTTCAAAGGTCCTATCAGATTGAAATTGAAACGAAAAGATAAATTCTGAATGGATAAAAATCGATAACGATTTTGATATATGGCATGCTATGTAACAATTTTTATACTCTGTACCACTTGTGGCGTTTCTACGGATGTATGTAATACCCAGAAGAAGGACTTTTTTTCACTTTTTTTCATTGGCCTAAGTTTGTCTGTCCGTCTCTCTATAATGTCTGACTTGCTTTCCTGTCTTCAGCGTTAAATTCGAAAAGCTCTCTGCATGAATAACTATATTAAATGAAGTGCTTTCATCTGTTCTTTATAAAGCATTGTTCATACCGCGTTAAAATTAGACAGTCGCATCTCACAATTAAGCTGGCGATAACTTAAACAAACTGAAGATTACGACTATAGCGAATAGAGAGTTTGAAGAATTTTTCTTACTATTGAATGAAAAATCTTTCGATCGTAAAATTCTTCGATCGATTAAAAACATCGATGTGATTGTGCTTTCCACATCGAGTTTACTCGGTAACGAGAACTATAAATCAGCTCAAGTTTTCTTGTTTTAGTCTATCGTCGATTCTTCATTCATTTTAATTTTTCGTTTTTATTATACCATAATTGCGACAATGTTTGCCGATAATTGTACACCATTTTATTCAAATGAAAAAAAAAAGGCGGTAATAATCTCCACACAAAGGTTTGCTAGGTTTTCTTTCTTCACTACGCAAAAAAGGATGGGATACAACTAAAAAAAAAAATTATTCGTTATTATTGGATAAATGTATTAAAATAAATGAAAATTGAAAATAAATATTGCCATATAAACAATTGTACAACAAAACTAATAAATATATCTTCAAGACCAGTACTCTGCTGAACATACAATTTGGGGCGTATATGTGGAAAGCAAAGATAGGTAAGGATTTAGGAAACCTATCCGTTTGTCTGTCCTTCAAGCTTCAAGCTTACAAGCACAAAATTTTGTTTAGAGCATAAGACGTCAGCTCTTTTACTTTCGTCAAATTCAATTTAAAAGTCAATTAAATGATGGTTTCATAGACATGAAGGGAATGATGAAAACAGAAGTGCTAACATACTTTAAAAACAAACGCAAGATGTTAACGCAAAATTAAAGGCAGCGATATAAGCAATTACATTATGTTAAAAAGCTATGTAATGAAATATATTGACTGATCACGGGATACATGTTAAGCTGATATGTTATCCAACTGCCAGCGTTAATCTGGTTCCTTGTCATTTTATTGTAAGTAGTTTACTCTATTGCTTCTTTTTAATATAAATTAATGTTTTTTTGTTTTAGAACAAAAATCAACAAATATTTCAAATGGTGTAAAAATATAAAACAATGTATAAATATATAAAAAAGGCAAAAGAAAAAATGGTTTGCAATTGGAGGATCGAAATTTATTCATTTAATTTTTCTCTTTCTTTATTCTCAGCATTAAAATTTTAGCGCCTAGAAATGTGCATCGGAAAATCTACTAATTAACTTGCGAATAGTCTTGGCCAATTCCTCTTATCATTTTTACCATAAATTTTTCAAAAACTGCTATAGCTTACACCACCAAGTTCTTAGCAGGGGAATCTCTCTGAAAACTTGGCGGCACTGCGGCATTGTAAAATTTTGCTTGGTTTGAGAGGGTGATTTGGCAGCATTATGGTATTTACAGTTTTTCTGTTAAGAAGTACACTGTACATTATTTTACATAGTTATCAGCGTCAATTGCATTTAACATATATTGAGTTCCAGTTTTATGGAAGCTAGCGATTTTATAGCACATTAATGTAAATGAAAGCTTTTGTTAAAACTTCTGTTCCCATGTTCGTACAATTAGCTCGCAAATTTTTGCACCCTACAGTTCATTGCGCTTAAAAGCAGGTGAAGAAGTGGAGGATAGTTTTGGAGGATGTCAGTAATTCATCGTGCGGATTTTGATTTCTTTTGCTCACAGTCTGTCTAGTCCAGAACAATAGATTGTAGATCGTTCTAGATAATCTGCGCGCAATAACAATATTTGATGTAAAGAAAAGCAATGACGAATGCAACAACATTAATATAGTGGCACAGTTGTATGTCGCCAATATGAATATAACGCAGGTGTACAATTTCATATTTGGTAACTTTAACAAACATACATTTTGATTAGATAATAATGTCGCAAAAAATGCAACAAAAGCAAAGTAATTTACAAAATTTTTTTGTGAAAAAAAATTTTTGTTCTTGAGGGTATTAAAGTAGGAACAGTGTGCTTTTTATTTTATTCAATAAATTGAAGTTATTTACTATTCTAGGAAGGCTATTCTTTTGAATATTTTCTTGCCACTGCAACTATTCACATATTCATGGATGTATTTTTTTTTTTTTTAAAGGCATATGTATAAATATACGTTTCGTACATATACATGCTAACCAGGAACAACTCAAGGTTTAAAATAATTACTCGACAATCGTTTTTTGTTATATAAAAAATAAACGAAGGCTTTCCCTTTCAATGTAGCTACACATGAAAAATGGAGTAAACACATGCATGCGCGATTTTGTAAATTGATCACCGAAGAACTTGCAGTCGATTTAATCGATCGGTTTATTCACTCATTCCTCTACTTGCAGGTCTGCTGCATAAAGTCGAAGTCGACGGTGGAATATTACTTATTACACTAGGTGACCTTATGCGAATTATTTATAAAGCACGATCAAGTTAATAAATTATAATGAGCAGCAAGCTGTTCGCTACGCAGCGAATTGTATCGATTTATTTTAAAATTTCATCTCTTTAAACTTAAGATAGCATTGTTTGTATCCTATGCTATGTAAAATTATCAAAACGAAAAGAACTTCGACCATTCATCGTTCGCAAGAAAATCGATATAGTTTTGGTAAATCTAATACAAAGGATTTAATAAAAATAAAAACACTTTTAAGCTTAATTCTAATATGTCTAGAACGTAGAAACAAATCAAATAAAAGATTGCCTTCAGTTAGTTATTCAATTCAGCCAAAATATTCGATATGGTTCCGCTCGACTCCACATTACTCAGAGCAATGCTAGCCAAATGCGGTTCATAACGCCGTACGCTGCGTTTAGCAGTCGTTGTGTACGTAACTAAATTTCGCAGAATTAAGGCAGCAGTTAGACGAATACTTTTGGTGACGGGACCCTCGTTTTCATCCATGAGTTCCTTCGCATTGACAAATTCAGCTGTATGCCGTTTAATGGCTTGTAATGCGGAAGGCCCTGTTATGGGGGGGGCTTGGGAATTAGAGGATGAAGAAGATGGCGATGTGGATGAAGAATTTGCGGTTTTTTGACTTTGCTCCATATTGCGTACGATTGTTACTGGCGGCTTAATAGGATTTATATTATGAATTCCGGTAGCCAAACGTCGCTGTACAGCAGCTCTCAAACTTTCATGGGTTAAATGGCGTTCGATTAGATGTGTCATTAGTGCGAAACGCTTGCGTGGTATACCGTCACAAAGTCCGGGACCTACACCCCACTGACAAAATATTTCAGCTACCGGATCCAAATGATCCGGAGCATGTGATGTGCAAACATGGTATTGCAAATCGTTAAGAGATTTGAATTTATATCGCGGACAATTCCGCCAATCACAAATATACAACCATTGAGCGTCCGCAGCCGACAGCTGAGTGCTTTGCTGCTGACCTATCGACGTTTGGGTTTGCGGTTGCGGTTGCGGCTGTGGTTGCGGTTGTGGTTGCGGTTGTGGTTGTGCTTGCGGTTGTTGTTGAGGCTTTTGTGTATTATGTGCCGATAGTGCGGGCTGTCCGCCAGTAGCTGTTGGAGTTATGATTGTATTAGACGTCGTATACGTTGTATTATTGCTACTTGTTGTCATGGCGATAGAGGAAGAGGTCTGAACTTTGGGGGTGTTAGGAACCGGTGTACTCCCAGCGTTTGTTGTCGTCGCTACATAAGAGGTAATAACTTTAGATAACTCGTCCTTTCGCTGAATTTCTTGTGGTGAATGAGGCTTTTGCGTTGTGTGATCAGTAGGCGCTGTTGTTGTTGTGCTTGGCGTAGCTGGCGCCAAAGGTGGTGGTCCTAGTCCTATATTCGCGCTTGTAGGCAACTTAACTACCGGAAGTGATGGTTTTGCAACTGCTGTAGATCCTCCCGCTACAGTCGGCCGTTTAACATTTCCGACTATAGTTTGACTGCTTGCAGTCACGGGTACAATTGTTGTTTGTACGATTGCAGCCGGTTGGTTCACTGTTTTACTTTGCGTAATGGTGGTTTGCTCCGGTATCTGAGAATTTAAATATGTAAAATATAAAATCTATGTTTCTGACAAAGTTCATGACGAAAATCACAGACCTTTGGTGCTATTGTAGTTGCTTGCGCTTGCATTGCAGCTGCGGTTTGTACTAGTGGTACCGAAATTTTCTGCTGTATAATGGAAGGATGCTGCTGTTGCTGTTCGATAACATTGCGTATTTGTTGTTGTACTTGCTGTTGCTGTTGTTGTTGTTGCTGTATGTGCGGTGGTGTAGGTGCTTGTGGTTGAGTGGTGATTATTGTCTGCGAATTTAGTTGGCATTGGTGTGGTGGCGGCTGAGTTTGAGTGATAACTGTTTCTTTAATTTCAATAGCTCGGCCTCCACCTAATAACACATGCCTCTTTTCAGGCGCGCCACCAGAAATTATGTGTTGTTGAATAATGGACTGATGTTGCTGCAACTGGGGTATCGCGACCGGTGCGGCATTTGAGCCGGGTCCAGCTTGTAAAATTGATACAGTTTTCCCTATACGCGATATGGTGGCCGGTTGCGGTGGCGGCGGTTGCTGGGGTTGTGCTGGCTGATGCAACTTTATCGTAGCCGGTATTTGGTTTAATTGATTCAGAAGTGATGGAGAAATCTGGCCAGCGGTTATCTGCTGAGGTTGTTGAATTTGCTGTGTAGTTTGTATAATTTGTCGCGGTATGAGATTTGCTTGTTGTCCTGCACCCACTGGCACATGTTGTATATGTGTAGCTGCTCCCGTTTGAGGATTTATAAATATTTGTTGTGGTGTTGTCTGAGGCCTCTGCGTGACAAGCACTTGTTGACCTTGAGACGTAGTCATAATCATTTTCTGACCAGTTCCTGCCGCGTTGGTTATTATTTGCTGTTGCGTCGATGGGCCTGACAAAGTTTGCTGCTGCAAAATAATAATAGTTTTTGTGCCAGCCGATTGTTGTTGTGGCGTATGGGTAACTAAAACAGTTTGAGTTGGTTGAGGGGGCGGCGGAGCTTGCGTTTGTGGTGTTGCCTGCTGTGCTACCAAATACGTTTGACCTTGCGGATTCGTGGCTAGCACATATTGCGTTTGCTGCGGTTGAGTGGCTTGTTGTATAACCTGTTGTATAATTTGGGCAGTCGGTTGATTAGTTTCAAGCGGCTTCTGTTGCAAGATCACTGGCACTGTTTGCAGCCCCTGATCGGTTTTTATAGTAGCCATTGCATTAGGCAGTTGCGGTGTTTGCGGTGTATTCGGCTGAGATAATTTTATTTGCGATGCTTGATTAGTTTGAAACAATAATTGTCGTTGCACGTTCTGCAATGTGTTTGCCGGATTTGGGGCTTGCATCTTAGTTGGTAATATAAGTGGTGTCTGTGACGATTGTTGGTCAATTGATAATTGCGGAGATTGCGTGACGGGTGGTATATCATCCAAATCTTCGTCTTCCAAAATAGAAGCAGCCATTTCTGCATACAAATTAGCTGCATTCTTTGATGGGGTAACTTGCGTTTCTTCCTTCGCCAGATTTACTTCCATGGGTGGTCTCTTGCTGCCAGCTATAATGCTAGCGTCCGATTCTTCGAGCTTCCGTTTGCCTTTGGCGCTGCTTAATAAAGGTGAATCGACCATTTTCTTATCAAGAATATCAACAAGCATTTGGTTTGCCAATATAATTGGTCGGCCATTTGCATCTTTCGCCACGTTATTACCACTAAGCGGTGCTAATGGAGGTGGTACTGAGTCTGTTATAGTTTTCTTTTCTACGGTCATCTGAGGATTTAAAGGTTTGATTGTCGTTTGTCCCACTTTTACGGGTGTATTCTGCATGAGTGGATTATTTACCAAAGCACTAATAGCTGTGCTGGCTACTTTAATGGGTTGAGTCATCACAGATGCTTGTGTTCCACTTGTGTTAGTTACAGAAACACTTGTCGTTGTCATAGAGGGGATTGCGGACGTCGGCAAAGTACTCGTGGTTGTATTGATCAACGTAGAGTCTTTTTGCTTTTGCTGCCTTTGATTTACTTTATTGGCTAACAGACTTTTAATGAATGAAGAGGGCGTTTGCGGTGGATTGGCAGTCACTTCCAATGAACTTTGCGTTGTTTCTGGCGTGATTATATAACTTTTAGATGCGGCTTCTTGGGATTCATCAACGTCCATTTTTTCAATAACTGTAATAGAGTCAACAGGATCAGTGTTTGGTTGCAGACTGGGCGGCTTCACTACGTTGACTAACGTATCATTCACATTGCTCGGACCAGGGCAGCTGAATTCTTTTGTTGCAGTTTCAATAGGTATTATAGGAGAATCTATTCCCAAGGTGGGTAGGCATGACTCTGGTTTTATTTTCTTTTTAATTTTTCGCAAAGTACTCGATGTATCTCCTATTTTCGGGGGGCTGCAACCTTGTAGGTTTGGAGGGGAAGCGTTTTTTCCTTGTAGCGGCAAAGGTTGAGCTCTCATCCGTACAGTTACATAGTGAAGACCGGGTAATTCGGTGCCGTCTGCTTTTCTCACGACAACTGGGCCTACAGTATTGGTAAATAACAATCGAACTAACCGAGGAAATTGTACATGATTGACTATGGAATGCTTCCCAGACTTTTGACAATATGCGAGGTACATACGATACAATTCTTGTTGCTCGATATGACTTTCAACATTAGAGGTTCGTTCGAAAGTGGCACCTAACCATGCCAGAGCATACTGCTCATCATCTTGTGTACAACTTTGTGGCACTGGCAACGCAGTGTTCTGCTCAATAGTGACGCTACCGCTGCCAGATCCGCTTGTGTCTGTAGTTTCCATGTGTTGTTGCTGCTGCTGAGGTGGGGGAGCCATTAATTGTGGTTTTATTTGAACTGGATTTTGAGGAGGATTAAATGTCGGTAGCGGTTGATTTTGAATTGTGGCCACATTTTGCAGATTGGCAATATTCTGTGCCACCATTGGCAACATGTTGCCTGGTATAGTTTCGATTACTCTCATTAATATGCACCCGTCTGGACCGTACGATTGAGCTTCAACTGTTATTAACGAAACTAACTGATCTATGATGCCTTTAACGTGCATGATCAAATGACAGCTTTTCGTGCCCAATGAAGTTAGCGCATAAATAGTCTCCAAAGTAAAAATTAATAGCATGATGTCATTTAAGGAAAGAAATAGCGCGGCCGTTTTGTAGAAATTTAAATTCAAACATTTCAGCACGTAATCTTCATTACTATCCTTCTGGCACAGCTTATACAAAATCTCCAAACAATTTATTATTACAGCGCGATCTGCACTTTCTACGCCGTCGCACAAAGTAGCCATAAAGCTACGGGACAAATCATCCAATGTAGGATCATATAACTCTAACTCGGTAGCAATATTTCCAGCGATCTCCAATGCCTGTATATGAATATTGCTCCAACGAATATTACTACTCATTACCAGGAAACGCAAGAATGCTCGGTTTTTCACAAAAACGGTAACATTCTCTTCAAAAAAACTTAGATTACGCAGGATCGATATGACTTGCAGAACACGCTGTCCGATATAATCTTGCGTGCCCAGACCTCTGCCCAAATTAAAAAAATTTGATTCCATACATTCGTCTTGAAATGCTTTCAAATCATTTTTATGGCCGTCAACGTCGTCGTCAACCGGCGTAGTATCTCGTACAGCTTGCTCATCTGTGTAAAGCTCAAGTATTTGAGGACGCCCGTGTAAAAGATCTCGCCAGAAAGCATGTAAAGAATGCCGACGTACTCCACAGTATACATGTTCAAAAAGCTTCCGGGTAGTGTAGTCCGAAAAGACGCCGGTGTGTGCTAACAGTCCATCTAGTAATTTGGGATATTCGTTCAAACGCAAAGTGTGTTTACTTTCGTTCGCCATTAGAGTACACGTGTTAATAGCAAAATCTTGTTCATTCGGTAAAGGAGACAAAAGAGATAACATTAATTTCTCATACGGAGATGCTTTATATAAATCAGTAGACAATTTAAATTGTCTTCGCCTATCCGTGCTTACAATATGCTGGCGGTAATTATAAGTCATAGACACATTATTGATATTGGACGCATTTGCAGAACCATGTAAACTTGATGGATAACGTGGTCGGCCTCCCCTTCCTACCAGTTCAGATAAATCCGACGATTCCAATGTGTCAATTTTATCGGGGTCTTCTCCAAAAAAATTTTGCCGCTCATATTTTTCCAAAATGCGCCGATAAATATACTTTAGAGCAGCAGTTCCATTAACGCATTTTTCCTTTAATCCCAATTCGGGCAAGATTTCTTCCCATTCATCTCTCATATTTACCTTCTGAAAGCCGCCACGTTCGGTAACCTCGCAGTAAAGAAGATGTAAATTTACTTCCCGACCGCTTATTTTTGGCATTTGAATAGGAGTATTCCGTTTCTCATGGAATTGCTGTAAATCCTTGTAGAATTCTTCTGGAGGCTTGGCAGACAATTTACCTTTACCGGATCCCAGTTGACTATCGGCCCTTTCAAGCTTTTCTTCATTTTTTCTCGTTCTTAATGGGGTGGCATTGTTTGTGGCGCTTTCAACGGCGCTTACACTGCATTCAGCCTCACTTCCGAGAGTTTTCGCAGCTTCAGTTAAAAGCATTTTACGCGCTAGACAATCTGTTGGCTATCTTTTTTATTATTTTCGTCTATTAATTTTCATTTTTGTATTAAAAACCACGAAAAGCGTGAAAATGCCGCCTATGAAAAATATGTTCCTGACTTGCCAACTTGATACGTGAGTAAAATAAACAAAATATTGGTAACACTACTGCCGAAAACAAATGCTTGTTTTTATTCAATGCGTTGCGAATTAAATTGATAACACTTTCTTAAATAATTAGAAAATATTTTTTTTAAACTTAGTTAACAAGAAAATGTTATTTGTTACAATTGTTGAATTGGTAAATATTTAATAGAACGCTTACCACATTTTTTTGAGGAAAAATTGGTGCTGTGGCAACTCTGAAAATTCTTTATATTAAGCAAATATTTACGTTAATGTGTTTTTATGCATTATTGTGCAAGGAATCTTTATTTCATTAAAACGAAAAATCGGAGAATTAATAAGAGTTCACTTTAAAATCAAGAATGGTTCTACGAGCCTGCGCTTATAAAGATTGCGAAAACTACATTTTGGATGGTGCCCGAAGTGGTAAATTTACATTGTTTCAATTCCCTAAAAATCCGGAAAGATTTCAGAGATGGCTAGAGTTGGGTCAAGCTCCGACAAATTTGCCAAATTCCTCATATCAATATTGTTCTGATCATTTCGATAGTATATATTTCTCGCAGAGCGGTCGCCGCATCGCACTGGTGGGATTAGCGGAACCATTTCCTTACGTTAAGGCGACCCTTACTCCCGACATTAATACAATTAATATTACAAATGATCTTCAATTTTATGAAGATAACGCCGACGCTCTTGTTGGTTATGAATTAACAGAGGATTGTCAAGGTAACGATCAGGAGCAAGATATAGTTGTCTCCACTGTACAAGAAGATGAAGATGATGGCATTATGAAAGTAAAGGAAACTAAGAGAGATAACAACTTTTCGGGTCAGTATATACTTCAATTAAATTTTAATAATATTGTACAATTTTCACTATAGGTACTAAAAGGAAACTTTTAAATGAAAGTAATATACGTGAACATAAGAAAAAACTTTCGAAAACATACGCACTTTCAGTAGAAGACTTTGTAGGAGCGGCTGATATTTCAGATTCAGATGAGCATTTAGAAAACGATATTTCAAGTGAAATATCTGAAGTCGATGCAGCTTCTTTGATCGACGATAAAGCCGCCGTGACTACCTTTATTTATAAAGGGGAAGAATATGTTCAAATGTCTAAAGATTACTATGTCAAGGAAAAAAGGGATTTGCTAAAGCGGCTTCATAAGATGAAAAGTGCTATTAAATCGATTAAAGGGATATTAAGAGCTACTGAAACTTAATATAATGTTGCCTATATACCCACTCCTTCTGCAAGGTAATTGGTAATTAAGAGCAAAGAATAATGAAAAACACTGAACTCACACGTATATGAATTTTTTCGCCTCATATCTCTAAGAGGCGTTTAAAAAACACAAAATGGAAACATTTGCATGGGGACATTATTGGTATATATTTACAAAGCCAGAAATATATATAAACGATCGAATTAGTTATCAATTTTTTTTTTTGAATTGTTCACTTTGGTTGGTTCTGCAAAAGGGAAAAAATCTTAAGAGTGCGAGCTGGAGAAATAACACAATTGCAGCGAAACAAACTCCTTCTAAATCTTTGGTGATGTTTTACTCGTTAACACGGTGTTACCACGTTTTAAAGACATCTCCATTTTCAAAACATTGTTTCTAATAATTTATTGTTGTCCGAGTCAATTATGTAGCGAATCGAAAAATAAACAAAACCTTGTATTGTATTGTTAAAGAAATACATCTTGTCCCAACTTATTTCCCACAAGCTGGCCACTTACGTTAGCATACAGTTAGCTTGTAATCATTGTAAAAAGAGGATAAAGTCAAACTCTTTTTTTTTTTATGAAGTAGTTTCATGCTGACAACCAAAATGCATTCTCTACATTTCGATGTGGCTACAAATTTGTTGCAAAAAGCAAGATACTATTAAGAGACAAACCTAAGGATTTATTTAGTATTAATCGCTTATCTCATATATTTCAGGTGAGAGTTTGAAGAGTTCTTGTTTTTGCGTATCGAAAATCTCAAATTCACTTCCACTTTCGCTATCCCAATCCTCAAATTTGCCATCTTCTTCACCTTCGATCCAACCTTTGCGATGTTTATGTTGTAGTAGTTCAGTCCATAAAAATTTGGTATTACATAAAGGGCATTCCCCGAGTATAGGTATATAATGGCCGCGCTGAGTGTTGTCAGAAGAAAGGATATGGTTTGCTAAGCAAATTATGTGACAAGTAAGTCTACACAAATTGTTTAGGCAACCAACACGCGATCGCTCGACGTCTTTAATTTGTTGCATACATAAATGACATTCAGGAGCCCAAATAGGTTTATGCAAAGCCCGGCCCTTGTCTTTTTTTCCAACATCCTTTTCTAAAATAACATTTCCTCTAACGATTTGCATATGCTTCGGAGGCTCAAATAAAGGCTAAAATAACATAAGCTTTACTATGTAAATAAGCACTTTGAATGGATTTGTTTTACAAGTACCTCCAAATCGCATTTGTAATTAACTTCTAGCCAATTAATAACAAGAGCTAGCCGCTGCCAGGGACCTATATTTAGCATTCGGTTTAATATACGAATGTTGTGTTGAAAATAGGACTCTTTAGGTAACTTGCGTTTCAGTTCGGGGAAGTTTTTAAGTCTACATGATAACGCGGGCTGCTGCCAAGCCCATTCGAACTAAATTGGGCGATTTTGAATTTACATTTATTAGGAAATTTAATCATTTTGACATATCGAACCTGTAAAGCTGCTATGTTATTTGGGAAACCATGCACGATCAGAACCATTTTCCACGGTCCTTTATTACTGGTTTTTCTGGCGCCTCCGAAATCTTTTCCCTTATTATGCTGTCGAATACGGCGGTTGGGATTGACTGTAAACCCTATGTAACATTTCCCCTTATAACGTCTGTCCAAACTTTCGCTGCATAGCAAGTAAACACCATAAAAACGATTCTTAATTCGTGTGCGTTCATTGGTCGCTAAAGAATTCATTACTGTTCAAGTCGACTGAAAAAAAAACAAAAATGTCAATTTTTTAGTTAGCTGCGAGTTAAGGTTTAAAAAAACAACTGCCTTAAAACCTAAGTACTCAAATCAATCGAGATTGAAAAGATATTAATGACTTTTCTTGGATATATTAAACCACGAAATTTATATTAGATTTTTCTTCTGGATTTAAAGCAAAACCCTCGAAATTTTATTCTAAAAAGTCAATTTAAAATATGTTACTATCTTATATTAAAGTCTTTTATTTTAAATTAAAGTAATATATATACGTGTTTCGATGATCCTCAGGACAAAATCTGCAGAACTACACAAATACAAGAACATAACAAAAAAGCCAATTATTGCATTTTCTGCATTAGGGGATTCACCGAATTAGTTCCGTTCATTTGCTGAGACTGTTGCTGTGAACCAACCAATTGAGCCTGTTGGGTATTAACCCCTGTATTGCCATTCTGAATGTTAACGCCGGCTGCTGAGTTTGAACCAGGTTGTTGGGCGGCCATTTGTGGTTGCTGTGCTTCATTTATTTCCGTACCACAAGTTGCTGCTGCATTCATTTGTGTGTTATTAACAGAATTGAACATTTTAATACGTTTTCGTGTGTAATGTTGCCACTGCAATATGGCCTGATCATCGATAAATTTACAACACTGGGAGTTAACAATTTCTCGGCGAAAATGTTCGTATTGTAAAAGATCAAGAAAGTAAAGACACATTGGGTACATTAAGTATTTAGCATATTCGGGTTCCTTCCAATATTGCAGATATTTGAGGTAGTTAATAAAAGCTTGATCTTTAAAATAGCCACGTTGGGCAAGAACTGAAAGCCGATTAGATCAGTAAAAAATGTTTTTTCATTTTTTTTTGTTCTTGTTAGCTTCAATAAACTTACAATTTAGATAGTTGGGATTTGCTAGGCATTGCACGAATTCCAATTCTACTTGCCATCGTAATTTCTGCTGCTCCTCCGATTCTATGGCAGCTATTGAAGTAAGAAATATTTATATAAATCTTTTTGCTATGATTTCTTCCAAATTATATTTTGTCTCATATTATTATCAGAAGGTTTTTTTTTAGTGTTAAGCAAGCAGGTTGAAAACTAAAAATAATAACTAAAAACTCTTTATTAAAAAAGCACTTGGTTTCTGGAGGAGTTAATCTTTAGCATCGTTTTTCGTTTTGTTTAGTAATTCAAAGCAAGAAAATTACAAAATTAAACTAAAAGGAAAGTAAATAAAGAAATGAATGAAGTGTACAAAATACTTACTCTTACCACCCTTTCCATACATTTTAGCCATATTGCATGGAAGGGTTTGCTTTCGTGATTTCAGTTTGCTTGTTGTTTTGTAAAGCACAAATCGAATAAATATAAAATGATTGATTTTTTTTATCTCCCGTATTTTAATGTGATTGTCGTTATTTTCCTTCAGGATTTTTGTACAATGGTAGTGGTGTTTTAACTAAAAAAACTTTTTTTTTTACACTTGATTGTAACACAAAAATTGAAAAGAGTAAATGAACATTTTAAAAAACGTAAACAAATCTACACAAAAATATAAAAAAAGGAAGAATTAAAGAATTTTTAGAGTATATTTTGTCGGAGAGGGCAGTTGCAGCGTTGTGCAAAATTTTTTTAAGGCAAACGAAAAATTGAACAAGTTGTTCTGGTTACATTATTTTAATACAAACCGTACCGTAGTTATTCATCAGCTTTTCCAATGATCAGTTATGTTTCTTTTTTTCTTTGGAACAGCACTTTAATATTAATAATTAATATTATGCACACGAAAAATTGTTTAGGAAATTAATTCTTCTTCTTCCTGTATGAAAAAAGCACTGGAAATCGGTAACAATGAACGTTATCATTGCAAGTCACAATAAGTTCTGTTCACAAATAAGTAATTATTGGCAATTATTTTGGAAGACGTAAAAAGTATAAAGTATAAACTATGCGGTGCGGTCGTTTCTAGCCAGATTTCATAGTCTGAAAACAAATAAAATTTGTGGCCATTAATTAACTTATTTTTATGTTATATTTGCAAAAATGTATTACAATTTGAGCTTTACTCCTTCTTTGGGAGGGGTTTAAATTCATCAGCAACCTTTAACTCCTTTAAATTTCTATCACTTTAACAGATATGTGTGAAAATTTCCATCTCATTAATAGAATCGAAGCGTTGTAATTTATTGAAAGCAACCCTGTGTTCTCTCCATTCTCCGCACATGGTACTTTTTTTTTGAACGATGCAAAGGTTACAAATTAGAAGAAGAAGTTTGTGAAACATTTATATAAAACGAAAAAAAAAAAAAAAAAAAAAAAAAAAAAAAAATTTAGTATATTGAAAATTATTATCGCATTTAATAAGTTAAATAAGTATAACGTTAATGCAGCTAACTTAATGGCAGCGGAGGATTCAGTTTCTTTGCTCTCTGAAATATCTGATATTATGCGCAGCTTTGGTGACAGCGATAAGCCACGTTTGGAAAGTGTGAAATTAGTAGAGCATATTCTCCAGCAACAGTTAAGAGGAATGTTCAATGAAGCATCGCTTGTGGCTATGAGACGTAAAAACAATCCATGTCCTTCTCAAGCAGATTTTGAATTTTTGATGCGTAATCATCCAGTGAAAATTGCCCGTATGCGTAAACATCTCAAGGATATGCGAATTTTGAAGAAATTTCTTAGCATTCGCACTGGGAGGTGCTCTTTAACATATTTTCTTAATCGTTTTTAACATATTTTTGTATTCGTTTTTATTGCACAGACAAGACTTCATGGAAGATTTAGATCAGCAAGATTCGGACGATGAGCTAGCTATAGAAGTACCTGAACTATTCGATGAAGAGCGGACTCGTCGCCTATTTCGTGCTGATCGCATATCGCAAATATTAAGTGGCCAACAATATTTAGAGTTCAACGAGGCCCGCAAGACATCATTTTATTGCCGACATGGCGAAAAAATTAAAAACAAATTCAGGCGCTTTTTAGACTTGCCAGCAGATTTAAGAATACCAACAACAACCATGAATATTTTAGCTTATTTTGCTCACGAGACCATAGCTGTCATAGTGGATTATGCAATATTAACACGTTTAAATTCAGCAAATCGTATCACAGAGCCGTTTAGTAGGGTCACTTCGACAGGAGCTTCACCTGCAATGCTGCACATCTGTCCGGAAGTAACACAAGGTCGTGGCAGTGAAGTTGTTAAACCGATTAGTGTCCAAGAAATACACGAAGGTATAAGACGATTCCGCCAAATGACTAACAAAAAAGTGGGTTTCTACCGCAGCTCGTGTGACACAGATTTTAAACGTTCCTTTTTAGCATTATAAGTTATAAAATTATTTCGCGGGAGATATTTTATACCGATCCCTTTGTAGAACTTCATAAGAATAAAGTAAACTTCATTTTGTAGGTAACAGTCCGCAAAATTTTATTTAGTAAACTGCTCGGTTAATTATTTATATCATCATTCATTCGTCATATTTTAAGAGATATGATCGCATTTAGCCACAAGCACCGCCTTCTGATGCATTTTTGTTAGTTCATGCTGTTTCATGTGATGTTGTAAGCGGAAATCCTTATTACAATAATTGCAACGATACAATTTAATCTCGGCATGGATGAGTTTGTGTTTTTTCAGCGTATGAGCATAACAAAAAGCCTTGCCACATATATCGCATACATATGGCTTGTGGCCTTTATGAACTCTGTAACAAGAAAACTTGGGCTTTACTTCTTTACATTAATGCGAAATGAAAACTTACGCCTCATGAGCTTTGCGTACACTTTCATAGTAAAACGTCCGCGAGCAAAAATCACACTTTAAAGGTTTACCTCCGCTATGAGAATACATATGTTTGCGAAGTAATTCACGCATATGAAATTTTTTATCACATAATCTTAAAACGCAAATAATTAAAAATTGAATAATAAGTAGAACAATTTTACCTACTCGCAGGCATATTTTAATTCTTTGTCGTGACGTTGGCGATGCTCCATCATGCGTCCCCGTTTTGCGTACACATTACCGCAAACATCGCAGATGTGGCCGGCGTTCTCTTTCTTCAGTCTTCCTTTGGTTTTTTGGTTTGATTGATTATCTCTTTCGCCTAATACTTTTATGGTATAAATATCTGGATCTGTGTTGGATTTGAATGCATTTTCCGGAGAGATGATTTCATCATTGTCGTTATTACTACTAGGACTTCGTAATGTTCTATCGTTTGAAGATGCCTTTTCCATTTCGAAATCTTCAGACTCTAAAATTTCTTCATCATCCTGGCTATCGCCTTTGCCGTCATAAATCATCTCCTCTTCATAGATTTCTTCATCGTTATTCTCTTCAGTATCTGCTTCATCTTCTGTATGTCTGCTCTCTATTGATTTTACTTCGTCAATTAATTCATTGCCATCATCACTGTCTAGTATTTGTATATCAACTAAACTGTCGTCTAAAATATCCACTTGTAGTTGTTGCATTTCGATGAAATCGTCAATTTCCTCCTTAATCAATAACATATTGTGTTCGTCTTCTTTAACACTGCATTCTTTACTGCCTGATAAATTACTCAGATATAATTCTATAATTCTTTGAGTTTTTAAAGCTTTGACACGAAATTGAAATGCCATCGTTAAGGATAATTCACAATTTTTACAAATATTCTTAGGCAATATGGGGTTTTCATCTATCTGCACAGAAAATGTGGAATTTTTTATATATAGAATACAATGTTACGGAAAGCCAGGGAATTACCTGTTCTAAGCAAATGCCTGTAATTTTTTCTAACATTTCATTCGGTGCCTCCTCATCTTCATCCGAGGGCTTGTAAAGAGAGCGCAGTTTTTTACTTTTCGTTAAACAGACACGACAACTATCGGTTACAATCTCGTATCTCATTTTTATTTGGTCTCAATTTATTTTAAAAACGTTCGTTTGTTAATTTTTTTAAAAAATTGCACAGACGCTTTTCGAACAGTAATTTTCTTGTTTACATTTGACTTTCACTTTGACGATCATATGTTTCCATTTTACGATTCGCAGAGTTGCATAACGTGATTTAGAACATAAACCGGAATGGAATTTTTTTGCTAAAGTAAACCAGTGATTCCGAGTTATTGCGTGTTCACCTAGAGACGAAAGAGAAAGCAAAAATTGTTTCCATATAAAAGCACTCGAATGGACAGACAGGTAAAGAGGCAAGCTTGCATTGATTAGAAAATCATCTCGAATCGGTCGAGGTCGTATAATAAATGGTAGATCTATTTTAACCTATAAGCCATATTATCGTCATAGGCTTTATTTTAATATTCGTAGCGCTTATTTATTGAAATGATTAAATTGTATGAGAGTGATTCTCTGCGTTGATTACGATGTCTTCTTCTTTATGCTTTTCATCCGTAATGTTACCTTGCCAGATGAAAAAATTTTGAAATTCAGTGTTTTTGTTCATATTTTTTTTTTGTTATTGGTGTTTCTTGAAGTAGTAGTGTGTGTATAGGTTTCGCTTTGAAATTTAGATTTCACTTCACATATGCATAATCGTAAACATATTTTCTTCATAAAGCTAAGCTTCATAATGCGACAAGGAATTCACAAAGTAAGCAAAAGACCTTATATATCCTTAATAGACGTGGGCATGATTTTTCCTGATAAATATGATTGGGTGTGTGATGTGGCTATGGGTGGAGGCGCTTTAAATTTAGTGGGCAGCCATGTTATAGATTTAGCAAGTTTTTTTCTAAAACAACACGTCGTTCGAGTGCATGGTGTAGTGAAACCTTATACAAATCAACGCCGGGAATAAATGGCATAAGCCAGATATCCACTCAAATGGAACTAATAAACGGTACTTTGATAACCACTTTCATCCAAAGCCACACGGTGCCGGCTAAAACGTTCTTCCAAGAGGTTTTAATATGTGGAAGTTTAGGGCATTTGGTAAGTAAAGTAGAGACAACACAAAAAGAGGAAGCCGTTGATAGATTTGCATTTTCCCACTTCATAAAGGGCTTATGTAAAATGGTGGGTGCTCTAAAGACGTGTTGGTCGACGTTTTGAGTGTTCGTCGATGTGACGGTTTTCATATCGTCTTGCAATTTCGAATTTTTGTTTACATTTGTAATGCACGGGTTACTGTTAACATTTCAATAATAAGACCATGTGTGGTGGTGTTGAAAATTCTGGTACCGGATACTTATTGGTATAATTTATAAGTTTATTGGTATAATTATTAGAAAGACAGAAAATTATTTAAAAATTTATTGGTATGTCAAAGTTATTGGTATATATTCTCCTGCGGTTTGGTGCAAAATCCTATGGTGCTATGTTAAAAAGCCGTTAGCTGCAGATTTCTTTGTCATCGAAATAAAAAAACATGTGTGTGTGCAGAATGTAGAGAGCACAGAGTTGCTTGTCATAAGAAAAATAGTCAAAATACGGACGTGTGGCGACATCCTTCCGCACATCGTTCCAAACCCTGTAAACCAAACTGGAAAGGTGTCATTTTACTTACTGCCCTGTATACTTAACAGTAAACTAACATGAAAATATGTACATGGTATATATAGTTGACATACTTTAAGCACAATTTTATAAAATTAACGTAAGTAATAATTTTATAACATTTTTTTGGAAAATTTTTAATTAAGATTTAAGCGATGCCGAGGGGTCAGTAATATAAACACTATAAATTGTAGTAATCATTTTGTTGCATGTTGCATTTTGTTGCATTCGTGTAAATAATGTGCGAACGGCAGCATGTAGAAAGGCATAGAAGTAGGTTGACAGAAAACGACAAAGACAAAAGCCCGCACATTTTAATTCTGCGTTCATTTTTGCGTTATAATCCAAGAAAAGTTTAGTGTAATTCACTCCAACACAAAACAAGACTAACGTGACCTGCAGGCAGCAAGGCACTCGCACCTAAAAAGAAGTAAAAATGTATTTATCGGCCAGGGCTACCATTAAGTGTACTCTACGCCATTTCGTTGAATACAGTCACGCACATAACGACTTCGCAAAATAGGTCGTTATATGGGAAGTGGTCGGATCCGAAACGTTTTTAATAGCGTGCGATGCAGAAAATTTCATCAAAATATCTCAGAAACTGCGACTTGCACGTTGAATACAAAAAGTACAATGACGGAAGTCAGACGTACAGACGGATAACTGAACAGAAAAGCTATTGTATAGAAGTTCGCAAGCCAGGATTTCTGTTTAACTTTATTAAGAAATATCGTCGAAAATTATGATTTTCGCATGAAGACTTTTAAGCAGAGTTGATATGCCGCGACGGTGGCCTCAAATTATTATAATTTTTTGCTTATTCATTTTCATTAAAATGTTTTCCAATATATTCCACTTATACTGATTTCAATACATACAAATGGTCCACTTCATGCTCATATCAATCGTAAATGTTATGAGCGAAGAATGTTTTTTTTTTATTAAATTTCCATTAAAACAAAATTTAACAGCAATGCTAGAATCCAATCCAACTTGAAAATCAAGAGCTTGACTTGTGTGTATTTTGCTTTAAGCAACAGGAAAGGCCGGAAATGATAAAAGCGTTCACAAAAAGAGGAACATTTTAAATAATCCTGCTATAGAGCAGAGTATATAAGTGAATAAAATTCGTGCAAGACTTACACACATGTAGACATATCGCATAATTTGAAAAATTTATCGACACAAGGATAAACAGTTTTTGCGTTGAAATTTTAAACGAGATAGTCGTCACTTTTTTATTAATAGGTTACGTGTCTTACTTGAAATTGGATTTTTTTGTAATGTTTTCGCACTCTAAAGTGTTCTTGCCTCCTTCTCGCATAACTTAATGGATAAGACGCCCGACGATCGAGCCGGGTATACTCGGTGTTTAACTGCCAGTGCGGTAGACGATATTTTAATTACGATTGCTGTGTGGCCATAGCTACAACGAATACTCGGGTGTACATGACACCCCGTTGCGAACATCCTTGTCCTGGTTCCTTTTCCCTGACCATCACCAGTTCTTTGCATGTACATATACCGAAAAATTCTTCTTAAGCGCAGAGAGTTGCTAAGCACATAGCTTAAGGGATATCGTTATCTTGTGATCTTTTCCCCGTGCTCATATTTGGTTGAGTGAAATGATCAAGGTGGACATAAAAACAAGTTTATGAAGAAGAGCTGAAGCTCTAAATTGTTCAAACATAGCTCCAGTCACATATTCTGTTTATACTCGAAAATGTCAGAGTACTTGCTGGCATGCAAACCTAACTGCAAATCGTTGTATTGTGTGGTTTTGCTTTTGTTCATCGCACCTAGGAATACATATGCAAAGCTGAGAGAATTGAAAACCACTTTCATTCCCATATTTTTTTGAGTCAGTTTCGCGAAACGGCTTGCAAAGGCTCCAACAATATCTAAAAACTAAAACATTCCATTCCATTGTTTTTTTTCAAGATGTAAGTTTATGTCGCGTAGGCGTGTGGACATTGTAGGTGTGTCCCGCCAAAAGTTCAGTTCACTTCCAAATTCTTTGCAAATTTGTGGGCGATATCTTCAGTTTCGCTACCGGGAGAATGGTCACCACATACTCTACAAAGTTGCGCTGACAAACCGATGGACAGTCGAACAGACGGACGCGTTTGGATGCATTTTCAATTTGTAACTGGCCAAGAATTTATATACTTTATTGGGTCTTCGAAGCTTGTTTTTGCGCCTTATAAAGATATTGAAAAAAACAATTAAATTTTGATATATTATAAAATTGGGTAGGCGTGGTCAATTTTTCTACGGTACTACAGCATCGCCAAATTTTACCAAATTTGGACCGCGTAGGTCTATTTTGTTTTATCGCCAGCTATCTAAGGACTCTAATGAAGCATAAGGCTCTTTATGCCAAATAGATCTACTTTTTAATATTTTTTGATCGAAATTGGTCCTTAGTAAATTAACCATAGGGAAGTTGAATCGCATAGATCTATTATTTATAGAGCGGCTCTCATGAAGGCGAGTTCTTGTATGCCGCTAAAGTACATCAAATGTACATCACTTTGACGTATGAGTATTCTCCGCTATGAAGGCTTTCATGAAGACTACGGATTTACATAAAAATAATGCATCATTTTTGGTGTTTTATTTAGAAAATGATTGAGCTAAGTGGCGCAGAGTATGTAAAGGTCGGTCTTGCCCTATTATAACATTCTCAATTGTTTTTCTCAGTTGGTTGGGAGTCCGCGTTACTTTAGCTATTTCTTCTGTAATCGTAAATTTCGTACCGTGTACCGTGCAGCTATATAACGGCATGTGTAGAAAATTTCGAAAATGTCTATATGTTTTATATGAATATTTGGGTGGTCTTAAGCTCTCTGAATTTTTTTACCCATCGTCGAAGGATTGAGTAGGCATAAGCGACCCGATGAAATGTAAATACATTTTAATGCCTCTGACAAATGTTTTCGTGAGTTATTCATTGTAGAGCTGGATAGTAGTGGTAGTTAATAATGTAAAAAAAATAATAAAGCAAAGAAGAGATAATTAACTGATGTAAGGCATAAAAAATAAAACAATATTTGCATAACGCGATATATTTACGTCGTGAAGAGGCCACTATCCGTTGCAGAGATGAATGCTTTTGGATTCTTATGCGCTTAATTATAAGTCTGTGCATAAGCAGGCAATTTCGATAGCATAAAAACGTGAAAAGCCGAGTAATATTTTACGATAGCTAGCATACATGTCATCACAAGAATAAAATACAACAAGAAAATTCTATTCGGTCGTGACCGAACTTTTATACCCATCGTCTTTTTATTCTAAAAAGTACAAAAAAAGCAAAAGTGGAAGTTTTTCTCAGATAAGCATGTGGGCGTTGTGTGCGTCCTTGTATGTGTCCTTTCAAATATTTGTGTCACTTCGTTTTTGCTAGGGGGAAAAGGCTTATCGCACTACACAGTTGGGAAGATAGCGAGATAGACCGAAGAACGGACGGACATGTTTAGGTGCATTCCGAATTTGCAACTAGTCCAGAATTTATATACTTTGAAGCGCTCGGACGAGCAGATGGGAGGACAGATATGCCTTAAATTATCTCTCCCTAGTGGTGCCACTCAGTCAATTCAGGCCATATCTCTAAAAAATATTAGCAAAAATGACTAATTCTCCTCACCCCCCACCTGTTCGGATGTGTCACCGGGGCACTATAGTGGATTGGACTAGTCGCACAAGCTGCATAAGCATGCGTAGTCACTCTCTCTATTTTCTCCCGAACTCAAAGTTCTGTACACGTGATTCCCAACGTTCTTAATACGAATAACGTCTGCTAGACGGCAGTACTTCCTCGAAAGGCAATATTCCTAAATTCAGTGAGCACGGAGTTCTTCTGTTTGACCTTCACGAAAACTTGGTTAAAGCCTGATTTACATTTGTCGGAACTTTTTCACAATCCTTTCCAGGTGTTTCCAGAAAAGGTCGACTAAGTCGCACTGCTGGTGATGTTTTAATTGCCATATCTGCTGCAGCCCCCGTTCTATTCAATTGAATTTCCTACTCCTCTCGATGTTCAATTTATTGCCATTCGGGTGGAAATTGCCAATAAACAGTTATACGTAACTTGCTCCTGCAAATTCTGATATCGCCATTTATAAGAAACATGCTGTCCTCTTTTCTGACGTTGGGGACTTCAATTCGCCGCAAGTCACATGGTGTTGTCGTGATAATTCTGGGTAATGGTCGATTAACAACATACACTAATTGTAATGGCGGACTGCTGGGTCATTACTTTGCCAATTTCTCGGAGGTGGTCCGTTGAACTATTCGTATGTGTCAGATCCAACTTCCTCCAGTAGACATTACGACTTTAACGAAACCAATCTTTTATTGCTTAAACCTTATCTTTCACACATTATGCTCGATTTTTCTACTGGGAATATTAAAACTCTACTATTTCTGCACTCGTTTCAATCAAACAACCTCATCCTCGAAGCATGTGTTCGCCATGGGTTAACAAGAGAATTAAATATTACAAGAAAAGGAAAAACAAACTTTTCAAGAAATTTATGAAAAGTCGTTCTGCTTACGACTATTTCGTCTAGTCTGCTGCAAGGCATAGATTTAATTACCTCAACCACCAAAAGTTATTGCATACACCCCCAGTTGAGGAAATCCTTACTGCTTGTTAATCCGAAATAATTTTTTAAGCTTGTCAAGTCCGAAAGAAATATCTCCATATGTGCCTTGCATGTCTCTTTCGATGGCTCTAAGTCCGCCGATGATAAGGAAACGTCAAATCTCTTTGTTGAATACTTCCGACGAAATTTTCCAACTGCTAATTCCGATTCAACTGTGAACTATCCGTATCCGATAACTAACTCGGTTTCGATTCCTAATTTAGTCATTCCAAAAGACATCGTTTTACATGGTTTGAGGTCTCTAAAATATAGGTGTGCTCCTGGGCGTCATCGCATTCTGTCATGTGTACTTAAAACGTGCTCTGTCTAGCTATTCGGTGTTATTTCAATGATTTTTAATCAGTCCTTGAAATCAGAAACAGTAGTTTCCTTATTCCGTTTCACAAATGTGGAAATAGATATCACGTTGAGAACTATAGAGGCATCGCCAAGTTGAGCGAATTGTTGCGAAGCATTTAGACTTTGCTAACAAATCTTATACTTCTCCATTCCAGTATGGCTGTCTGAAAGGAAGATCTTCTGTTACGAGCCTCTTAGAATTTACTAGCCTTTTCAAGGGTTTTTCTAGTGGCTCTTGCACGGATGTCGTGTGTATTGATTTTAGTAAAGCGTTCGAATTAGTTAATCATAACTTATTGATCGTCAAATTCCATGCGTCTTGCTTTCCTTTCCGCTTAGTGAAACGGATAAGCTCTTCTGTGCATAACAGATCATTCGCGGTTATGTTTAACTTCATCGCCTCGGATGAATTTGTCGTGACCTCTGGTATCACTCAAGGCAGTCACTTAAGACCCCTTTTATTTAATTTACACATTAATGATCTCTCACCGATGATTAAATCTAGCCAGGTCTTAACATGGGCTGACGATCATCAACTTCAAACGGACTTAAATAATTTGGTTACATGGTCCTCGTTAAATTTTATGAAATTGAGGAAGCTTTCTTTCCCAAGGAGGGTGTCTTTCAATACTGAGCATTTCATTGATTCACACAAGTTGGCAAACGTAGATTTGTTCTTCGATTTAGGGGTTCTATCCGATCATATACGTGGTTTTAATTTGCAAGAGGAAGAGGTGGCTCAAAGAGCTTAGGGATTCTTGTATTACGTGAGCAATAATTAGAGTACTTTCTTGAGTACGCCTCTGTTACGCGGTCTCCTTCCTATAGGTGTTATGTAGATTCATTTCAGTTCAAAAGCAATTTTTGCTATTTGCCTTTAGGAGTTTGGGTTGAGACACACTTACGAAAATAGATTGCTTCTGTTATCCTTACAGTCACTTTAGAAACGTAGACCGATTCTTGGTGCTTACTTCTTAATTATGTTAATTAATGGTCGATTCGCCCGAATTACTTGGTTTGGATAATTGATAATTAATGTCCCTGTAATTCGCTTCTCTAGGAAATTTGTCTTCATAGAGCTTGGTCAATGTACATGCAATTACGAGCTTTTACATTCGTTCAGAGTCGTTTGCAGAATTCTAAACTATGCCTATCACTTACGCTCAATATCGAAACAACTATCCTTAATATCTAAACTAACTTCCACTTATCTTCTTCTTATTTTGATGTGATTCGAAAATTAACGGATGTTCTTGACTGCCGTCGGTTGCCAAGGTTTTGCATGTTTCCAATAGCTACGGGAGTTCACTCGCAACTCCGATCTGTACCGGCTGTGGATGACCTTCTGTGCTGCATGTTTTCATGCTTTTTTTTCTTTTTCATTTTCTCTTTATCCTCTTTTACTTTGCATTAGTTTTTAATAATGATTAGCATTCGACTTACTTCTAAGAATTAATTGAGTTCGGCTGTTAATTTATTTTATCAAAGTTCCATGTGTACATAGATAAATAAATAAATGGCCGTTTGTCTATGCGTCCCTTTGATTGGTTGGTTGCCACGGGTCGTATGTAAGATACATGTTGTTAACGATGATAACTAAGTGAATTAATTCAAAGTACAAATCCATCTATGGGGATATTAATAATAATTCTAATTGACCACGGTTCCTTCATCGGCCATATTAAGAGAGTTGAATTTGCGATTAAACATTAATGAACAGTTAACATATAAATTGCTGTTAACTTGTATTTGAAGGGAACAAAATATACTTTTTTATCGTTGCTGTTAATTAATTGGAATCGTTTTCAATTGCCATATGGGTACTTATGGCATACGTTGCATGGGTAAACTGTTACTATAAACGAGACGAGAAAAAACAGTAAAGGAAGGAAACGCGTAGGTTGTTCATAAATAACGATTGTCGTCAATAAAGAAACAGAAAAGAAAGGCGGTTATTATGTTTATCAGTGACCTGATTGTGGAAAATTTCAAATCCGATTGAAAAAAGTTCATCTCTAGATGAACTAACTGACTAAGAAATTCGAAAGAGTATGGACTCCTTAAGACTAAGTGCACTGCATTTGCTTTGACAGGATGCTAGATATCAATCATCATGAATAATTTTAGGCATATCTCTCCTTCCATTTTTTCGTTCCGCTGCAATCGAAAATGATTTTCTTACTTGTTCTTAATTACAGTCGTTTTCTCCTTAACCTTAATCTATCGGATTTAGACGAGTACAGGCTTGCATTGCCTTTATACTTACCGCATATTCGCATCACAAGCGATGTAGGGTGCACTTACCTTTCGATTTAAAAGCTCAAAACATCAGATGATGTTATAGAAATTCAATTTAATGATTTGTTTCTTTATTGGACTTGAGGTAGACCCACCTTTTATTATACTAATTGAAACAGAGTCACTTTCTGAATCGATTTAGGCTTGGCAGCTCGTCTTTCCGTCGTGTATTCTTGTCTTCAATCTATTTTTGATGAAAGTGGTTCGAATCGGTCCATTTTTTCGACCGCTTTTATATTATATGAATAATTGTAGGATGACATGGGGTGGCCTATTATAGTGTTTTTACCTGTTTTTAATTCAACATTTTTTTTAAGTAAATGTTTTTATACCCAATAACTAAGCTTGGAGGTATATTCATTTTATCGAAGTATTTGCAGCAATCAAAGGGAAGTTCCGATGGAATTTCTTCGTAACAATACCATCGACGTGGTTATCTCAAAAGGGACTTGGAGAATAGAATGCGGCAAGCTAAGCATTTTAATTGGGAATTAAGTTTGGCGACGTCACGACGTGCTGGATTGTTTTTACTACGAACGAAGGAATATCAAAAGAAGTCACTTTCCGCTCATTCCCGCCGAAGGCATTACAACTCACAAAACCGAAGGGGCCAAAGGATTTACATCGCACGTCGTACAGCTACCCAAGCTTCCAGTTTACGCATCGTAGTGAATCTACAACTCTGAAATCATTTGATTTTAATGGTAAGTGGGAATGCGAAATTCTTTCTTACGTGCTTTGTTCTTATATTGTTTTTGCTTCCATTTCTACAATGCGATTAATTTGAATTTATCAATGAGGAAAAACTTTATATACCAAAAAGGCAAAAAAAAATTGCTTGTATGTCGGAGAGAATGTTTCATAAGTGAGCTGTTAATAATATTTGATCGATGAAGATGTCGTGAGATCGTTTTAATTTCGCTCCAAAACATGGCCGTATAAATAGCGCGCACTTCACCCTGAGAATAAATACAACAAAGTTCATTAAGAAGATTTTGCCCTTAAAAAGTAAAGGCAACGGGAGAATTTTTCATTACTATTCGCTTCTATTCTATGTTATTATTATTCATTATATTTGCGAAGACAAAGAATATTTTTGCAATACTCGTTACATATTTAGGGTCTTTTTTAAAAGTTTTTCAAAGAAAGCTTTCGTTTTAATCAAATTTCATTTCAAGTGATTCAAATAAATGTAGAGATAAGAAAACATTACATATCCATATTAATTGAATGATTTTGAGCATATTGTTTTCAAAGTAAGAAAGAAAACCGTTATTACATGCATGAACGTAGATGAAGATGATTCATCGCTTAGTAAAGTAAACTTTACTAACTTTCTTAAAGAAGTTTATAGATGTGCACGCTTGACTATACAAATTCAAAATGTTTATCGTCATTTACCCATTCGCACATTCAAACAAAAGAAAATGAAAAGTCTTCACTTATTCATACTTAAGTTTTTACATGCATTCTAATGTGCTTGAAAAAGTATTTATAGCATACTGTTAGGCTGCTTATATTAACAATGACCAATTGTTGATTTTAACAGAAACCAAACGACTTTTAACAGCAATTCGTGATAGTGAGTGCAACTCTGTTGTAACGAATGTAGAAAATACGACGAAGCAAATGCGAGGAAGGTTGCGTTATAACGCAGACAGAATTTTTCTTTACAAAAAATGGAAATTATCAGTTGAATTTGCGTAATTGCTATTAAGAAAATTCTCCTTTTATGCAACAAATGTGTGTTGCATTAGCTTTCAAGTGCTTGAACACATTGAAACATGAGGAGAAACAGTTGAGAAATAATTGCCAGTCAAGTACGGTCGTCGACAGCTTTCATATGAAAGCCATCGTGTGTTAGTGTTCGTTAGCATTCGTTTGTATTTACAAAAAAGATATTCCAATTCTCACACAGGACTCCATAAGAATGCACAGCAAAGCAAATTTTACTCTCAAAAAGAGAACGTTTTATGTAACAAAACAACACGTATATTTTCACATACATGCATACGTATTGAATAATTTTATACAATTTTTTTTTTAAAAATAAAATATATATATTTAAAAAAAAATATATTAAATAAATATATTTTCATCAATTTTCAATTCAATCTTAACTTTTATATATACAAACAATACTGATATAAATAATAACAACGATAACGTAATTTTATTTTATTTATATAAGAGTGGATTTGTCGCGTTTTTAAAAAGAAATCTAACAAATCCTATCAATATTTGAGTTTTCCGTAAATTTGGAAAATATATGGCGACGAGAAAAATATTTGCGAATATCATCGCCTACATTCTATATAAATTGAAGATTCGAGCATACAAGCACGTTCATTTGCAGCGCAGACAGCAGATAGCGGTGAGATCGGATAGAAAATGTACAATATTTGTTAAAATTGTGTGAGAACAAAAATTAAAAAAAAAAAAAAAAAAAATAAATAAATAAAAATTCTTTTTTATTCTTTAGTGATATATACAATAATAATAATAATAATAATAATAATAATAATACTATAACAGTATATAATAATATATAATTATTGCATTATATCTGTTCGTCGGGCATCCGCTACAAACAATAAAAAGGAGCTTTGTAAAAAAAAACGCTGTTAATGTGAAAGCGCGACCTAACATTTTAAACTAAAATAGAAAGGTAAAAAAAAAAAAAATAAATAAATAAAACACTACAAAACTAGAAATTGTTTATAAAAGTAACACAATGTCTCGTTAAATGTTTTCCTTATGTGTTGTGTACTAAAAGAAAAAAACCAATTTGTTTTTCAATTTCCTATTGAAAGGCGAAAGAAAGCAAAATTAACTTAAGCTATATCCTTAACTCGCTAGATTAACAATTTTTTTTGTTTTGTTAATAATATTTACCAATAGTTATCAAGTATCCGAAAAATGGTCTAAACCACATTTTTGAATAGCGGGAGCGGGAATTTAGCAATATCGGCTTAGCTGCCCATTTATTGCAATTATAAAAATAAGCAAAAAAAAGTCAAAAGTTCGCTTTAAGAATTTTGCTCATTTACGCCTAGCGAGTGAGAAAAATCAAATTTTTTTCAAAAACTTTCCCATTTCGATGAAGTGTAGCGAGTAGGAAAATTTCGGTTTTTTTTCAAGAAATTTCCCGTGTAAACTAGTTCTGTTAATGGGTAGCGAGCAGGAAAATTTCGGTTTCCCCTCTACACTAATTTCGATTAAATGTAACGAGTAAGAAAAAACAAGTTTGTTTCAAAAACTTTCCCGTCTACAGTAGTTTCCATTATGCGTAACGAGTACGAGAAATCAAGCTTGCTTCAAGAACTTTTTCATCTAAACGACTTTCGCTTAGGTGTAACGAGGGTGAAAAATCCCATTTCCCATTTTCCCATCTAAACTAATTTTCACTAAGTGTAACGAGTGCGAAAAATCTTTCCTTTCTAAACCAGTTTCGTTTATGTGTGAAGAATACGAAAATTTCGGTTTGTTTTACGAAGTTTCCCCTCTACACTAGTTTTGATTCAGTCTAGCGAGTAAGAAAATCTGGTTTGCTTCAAAAACTTGCCCATCTTACGCTAGTTGCCAGGAGGAAATATTAGAGCTTCTAGAAAGTGTACATCTTTTCGATCAGCATATTAAATTGTAAATCGATTTAAGCCGGTCCGTCGATCCCTCTGTATTGTCTTTGTAGGAAGCATTTTCACTAAAATGAAGACATTAAATTGGGAATTTGTCGGAAGAATTGCAAGTTCTTCCACACAGGCTGACATCAAAAGAAGGGTAAATCGGTCATAGAGTACGTCCGTTGAGATCATTTCTCCTCAAAAGAAAGGATTGGGTGTTTTATTCTAGAGATGTGGCGATAAAAATTTGCACATATGTTCTATACGTAAACTGACTGAGTATCTTAACAAAAGTCGGTCACACCCGCCTAACATCATAAGGTATCGTAAGGCATCTGTCATGTATGACGTATAGATTTATGTCGATGGGTAGCAAGCATTTGCCTTGTAATGGATGTAAGCTTTTTAGGGGCTTTCCTTTAATCTCGATCCGATTGCATTAAAAATTAGCAAAAAAAAAGGAAATTTTCAATCTGAGCCGAATACTTTTTAATTATTCCCTTCTTTTCTGTTAATGCTGCATTCCGCGGTCCCATCATATTACATAACAATACTTTTTATCTGTTATTGGTTAATAAAAAAGAAAAAAATGTCTTGTAATTAAGTTATCACTTATTGTATCACTTACTTACGTTA
>CCAG010023312.1:0-33081 GCA_001077435.1 Glossina morsitans morsitans
AATTTGTTAATTTTCAATAATTGTCGTAGGTTATCTATTATATAAGAGATCAAGTTTTTGTTTTCTTCGTCTTCTTCTCTTCTTTCGTTTCACCTTACAAATTTGGGGTTGAATAGGAAGCACTCTTTCTATACCAAAGTTCTTTATATAACACAGGATAGAAAGAAACTTGTATTATTATCCACTATTTTCGCCGTATGTTTACGAAAAAATTCTTTCATTTTCAAAAAGATTATATTAATGTGCGGATTTTTACCTATGGAAGCCTTTCGATATACCCTTCTCAGATCGAAGAATAGTGAAAAGAAAAAGTTCCGCGGCCCGTGATATGTTACATTTATTAACTAAGCCACTCGGCAACGCATAAGGTAGTATGTAACTACATTATGTTTGTAATTTCTATACGTGCTGGATGATAAAGCATTACGTTCCCTAGAACTGCAATGTCAGCGGAAAAGCCACAACAAACCCTACTGTCATTTTCTCAGCCCCTTACCAGTCAAAGTGTGTATTTATTCACGGATTTTTACATTAAAGTAATTGTGTAGAAAAGGTGTGTTATTAAAAAAAAAAGTATACATCTTCCAATATCTCCGAAAGTTGGAAACTTGGCTCTAATACCGCCAATTCGCATCATACAATTGATTTATTGACTTTGAATACTTTTTGTACAAATTTGGCTTATTTTGCTCTGG
Organism: Glossina morsitans morsitans; assembly: GCA_001077435.1. Taxonomy (NCBI): domain Eukaryota; kingdom Metazoa; phylum Arthropoda; class Insecta; order Diptera; family Glossinidae; genus Glossina; species Glossina morsitans. The sequence continues at coordinate 696 of CCAG010023312.1, forward strand.
AATATTTCGAGCTATTTAAAACCGACAACAAAATAACCTGGATTCCTATATTTTATGAGCTTGCGAAGAATTTGTGTTTTAGATAGAAGCCAGCCATACAATCTGGTTTAAAACTTTTTGTTTAGTGCGGACACATTTATGGGATTATCCTGCTCATGGGCACACCCCATTCTTGAATGGTCCCCAAAAACATGAACGGTGATATGCCCTGTCGATTGTGATAATTTTTTTTTTTTTGCTGCCTTGGATGGAAACAGTCTACTTTCCTATTTTATATTGTCATCAAGCAAGTATATATTTATTAATTTTCATCTTTTGTCGTAAAAACGGATTCCTTATGCGGTTTTCGATGAATGAATTTGGATGTTGGAAGTAGCACAAACCCATCTTTTGGTGATGACGATGAGCCTAACTTAGCTTATTAATGTTAAAAACTATAGCCCAACTTTCACCCAGCTTTCTTACCAGTATCACTTTCTGTCTTGAAGCTTAAAATATCCTTCTGCTTTATGCTTTGAAAGGAGTCTGGAAATTAACAGATCGAACAAATATACTATTTTATTACTAATTTTAGGTATAATAGTGCGATCAAAAATTAGGACCAATTAAATAGTATCTTTTTTAAATCTCTTTATTATTCCACATCTATTTCATCGGCTTCAAAGTAAGCCTTCTCAGATATTATACACTTATGTCAACCTTTTTTCGAATTCTCGAAACATTTATAGTCGATTTCTGGAACGGCCTTCAAAGCTCTTTGCGTGATTCAGCTTCACAACGTTGTCCCGGATTGTTTTTTCGAGTTTCGGAAATAGCCAGAAGTCACTTGAAGCTAAAATAAGTGAACACGATGGTTGTCCAACGATAAGGGTTGAGTTTTTAACGATGTGGTCTCGCAAAAATGGGGTGTTTTTGATAGCATTTGACTCACTTAGTTTGTAGGAAAGTTCAAAAATATGATGATAGGAAGCCAACATTTATCACGAACATTTATCAATTGATTAAAAAGGGAGAACGGTTAAATAGGAACTTGGCCCATCCATAGGCACAATAGGCCAGTAACCTCGGAACAAACGCTTCAATTTTTGCTTATTTTTGCTTATCATTTCGAAACACTTTTACCCAGATATCAGTTAGCAGCATGAGCTTCCTATTGATTGGAGCAAACGCAGTGCTTCGGTAGAAATAGATTTATCAAAAACGTGGGTAGTTGTACAAGTGAAGGTCTTTAATAAAATGATCACGCTTCAATTTTCTTAAAATTTTCTGGCTTTATCTCGTTCGTAACGTTCTTCTCGTTATTGAGTCTGCCAGGAAATGTTCCTATAGATATGTTGAAAATTGACTGCTCCCTGAAATTTGGGCAAAAACGTTCAAGTTAATCATTGAAGCGCACCAAGGAATGAACACCTAAGGAGAGGCCGTTTGATAAAAATACGCTAAAAATTCAAAAGACAAAAGTAAAAAGACAGTAAAAATTCAAGAGACCAGAATATTTAAGAAAAAGAAACAGACGATTTCTTTTTTATTTATTTATTGCAAAGAGATAAGAGATTTCGTAAGATTTCAATAGAAAATTTCAGAGTCTCTTGCGTTTTCATTAATTGCTTTCAATATAAAGGAATAAATTATCTGAAAATTCTATCTTTTGGAAGAGTAGAAAATTTTAATATGTTTTTACTTCTCTTCTCTTTTGTGTTCTCAGTTTAGGCTGCGCACTAAATAATTGCCATTTGCTCTCTGGTTTTAATTAGTTCTCATAATGCTCTCTTTTACCGTTCTCTTTGTTTTTTTCTTTTCTTCTTTTGGTTCATTCTCTACTATCGCATAAAAGTATTTGCATAAATAATAAAAGTATTTACATACTTTTATGCAAAAATAAAAACAACATTTTTGCATATTTTTAAGTAGTCTTTTATATTATTTTATTTTATTTTCTAATTTTTTTTCACATTTTTTTTTTTTTTGCATTTACTTGAATATACATTTATATGCATTCTCTGTTGATTACATGTTCAACAAACATTTGCTATGCGATAATTTGTTGCCTCAACACATTGAGGGAATATGTGGTGTACGGCATGCCTGTGTATAGATATTTAAATAACTCCATGTATGACCAGCACAATAACAAACAGGTTGTGTAAAAGGATGTGCCATTAAACATATACACCCGCACACATATCTTTAAACATATATAACAAATAATTTATTATTTATGAGTTTTTGCGATGCATTTGCATTATAACGTCGGTTAGTAGTGATGCTGGTGGTGATGATGCCGGTGGTGATAATGCCGGTGATGATGATGTGGATGCCGATGCTGATGCCGATGCCGATGTCGATGATGCGGCTGCTGCTTGAACCGCTCTTCCGATCTAAATTTTTAGTATGCAAAAACTACGAACACAATAACGAAAATGCTAAAAATTTTTGTTAGCATACGTTAAGGTATTTATAAATATTTAAGCATATGTAGGGTTTTTTGTTACTTTGCTGCTGTTATTTTTGTTATTGTTGTTATTGTTGTCGTCTGAGTTCCATGCAGCTCTATCATTATACACTTATTCTATATTCTGCTGTGTTGCGGCATAATAAATGTGTTTTATATTTAAATAATATTTTTTTGATGAAAAGTGCTGGGCGTTGTTGGTAAAGAAGAAGTGGCTGGAGTAATAAATAGTTCGTTCATATACAAAATTTACAAAACATTTGCCAAACCAGTAGAATACATTGCGCATTTATTCATTCAGGCATTTGAAAATAGACATGTAATTTGTCATTTATGTAGACGAATGTTTTGGACTGTCATAAATTTGAACATTTTAGATTTATAGTCAGTCAAGTGCGTCCTATCCTAGCACAGCCTAACATATATATATATATATATATATATATAGTTTTTTTACGCATAATTTTCGGCTCCAGTTGACGTTAGTTTTATATGAATTTCCCAAAACGCAAAGTTTCAAATCCTATACAGCCAAATAGCGTGATTCCCACGAGCATTTAACAGACTGAAAAATACACGCAATATGATTTTTTGTTTTGTTTTTGTTTCTTGGTTAGTATGTCACAGTTTAGAGCCCAAAATTATTCATAGATTTAACACGAACATGCATAAGCACAAGGGGCCAGATTTTTTCCAAAAAACATATGTCCGTATGAGTGCGTCTGTATGCGTTCGCTGAGCATATGTCAATGCATGACATGTTATGCCATATCATAACTAATGCTTAAGCCCTCATCGTCCTGAGCTTGCTTTTATTTTATGTGTTGCTGTTGTTGTTGTTGTTTGTGTTTGTGTTGGGGAAATGTATAAGTTCGGTGTGCTCAAAGCATGACACACATAAATTGGTATTAGTGCGTGAACTAAAATTTTATGGTTTTGCGTCAGTACGTTAATAATTTCAAAGTTCTCTCGCTGTATTTCTTTTCGTTTTTTTTTTACTTGTGTTTTTTATTTATCTATTTTTCTTTCTTTTTTTTTCGCTGGCAACCAACCGCTAGTGTCAAATTTGGCTGGGGCTTTAAAAGCACATACCATGTTCGACAGATATTGCTCAGTCTTTTTTAATGATAATATTTTATATGACGGTTTTTGAGGATTCAACACACAGCACATAACTGTCACCGCTATAGTAGTAAAGTATGAAAATTGCATGTTTGTTGTATATATATATATTTATATGCACGTCCATGCGAGACCTTATAAGAATTATGTTAGTAGCAGAAGCTAATGACAGTTAACACACTCTCGCTATTATATAAAAATAATGTTTGACATCGAAATTATATAGAAGCTGAGTAAACAACTGAATGGCAGACTGTATATTGATTATACGACCGCTGCTAAAGGTATGCTATAAATTTTAGAAAACTCTAATTATCAATACTCTGGACTGTCAAGAGTCTGTAGGAAATGCGTTGCATTTTCCTTTCAATAATTAAGTTAAGTTTTTTAAAATTAGTGTACACATAAAATGAAAAATTTAAACTAAAGTTTTTTTTTTTCAAATATAAACTTGACGTCTTGTTTGATGTTTAAATGCACTGAAATTTTCCCCGCATTTAAGTTTTCCTAATTATAATTTATTACGTGAAAAGAAATTTAAAAATTTTCTAAGTTTTTTAAGTGAGGTCTTGATGTAAATGTTATTACTTGGCCAAGAGATGTTCTCTCTCATGGGCATATAACTTTACTAACCTTGAATTGCCTGGAAAATATTTCACGGATTCTCGACTGCATGTAATTCTAAACAACGTTTATCTCTAGTTCTGCCTTAACAGGAGTCTTGATTTTCTACGAATCTTTTTCTTTTTTTGTTTTTGTTCGTAAACAACAATTCAATTGGTTGAGAAGAGCTTTTGCTCAACTATGAAGAACAAAATATTTTTTGTAATTGTTACCTAAAAAAAAAAAAAGTTCAAGTTTTCCGTATGCCATTGTGAAGATTGTAAGTTATGTCGCATGTATATTATAGTTGTTTGTTATTTCCTTTGGTCTTTGTATTCGGCTAAACTTTTTAATGAGCATCATGCTGTGTGCCATCTTGGTGTTTTTGTATTAAACTGCAGCGCAAGAGAAAGATGGTAAACAAAGAAAAAAATGTAAATAAAAAACGAAAACTCAATTAGAAATTTGTTCGAATGAAAAGAGAAATAATAAAAATTTGCAACAAATTAATGCTGAGTATTACGGTACTGGGAATATCTTTAGTAATATATACCATCTAGGGAACTATAGTTGATAGAGAATATTTTAAAAACAAATGTTTTAAAATATATTTTTTATACAACCCATCCCCAACTAATTTAATGAAGAAAAATAAAATAAATAAATAAACATGAATGGCATGGTGGCAATAGTTGAGTTGTTGTACCACCAGAAGATACTGTGTAGTAAAGAAGTTTTCATAAAATTGTATATTATTTTATATAAGCACGCAAAACTGCCAATCGTCTAACATTTATTCCTCCCTTAACGCATATGTGTATTCGAAATATGAAATGTCACTACAGGTCGTAGAGTATATCGCTTTTTTGCCGCCGCGAATCAGGGCCGCCATCAATGTAGATAATACGCCTGGACTTGGCCGTAAAGTTTTATGCTTAGGTTTTTTAAAACATCTTCACTTTTCGTATAGTAAAGAGTTGTGGGCGAGTGCTTTCTATATGACACAAAAGTGCATCTATTCGCTTAGAGAATAAATATATTTTGGCATTAGGACTGCCTATTATTGCTTCATGATAAAACTACAAAAAACAACGTTGAATACCAGTAGTTAGAGCCATCTATCTACAAATTTCGACTCCATAGTTATATATTTGCGATTACTGCTTTTAGTTTATTATAATCTCAATTTTCACCACAGAAAGGCTTTCAGGACCTAATGCTTTTGACGTACATTTTTAGAAAATTCGCAATCATTTCAATTATGCATAAAAATTCATCAAAATTTTAATCATAATTTGTAAAATGAAATTCGATGAAATTTTTTCAATTAAATTATTCTTTCAACTATCGTTTGATAATTCCAGACTTGATTATCATAATAAACCGCCAAAATGTGTCATTATAATCAGTTTCTTTTTGTTTTTGTTTACTATTTTTTTTTTTAATATTTTCCTCATTAAAAAAGCTTTGCTGTCAGTTTTTCGGTGTTGACATGTTAATGAACTTAGTTTAGTTTGTCGAAAAAGAAAAATCCACTGCTTGTAATATTTAGCTGCGTTAGTGTGTTTATATCCAGTAACCGAAACATAACAAAAAACGTGTTTTAATCTTCAGAGAATAGAGAAAAAACAAAAAGCAGTCAAGAACTTTTTTTTTATCCGTTTTAGGAGCAGTACTTGTCTGGCTTATAAACTATAAGCCAAAACATGTTTAGCAGTACTTGGCAGGATGAAAAAAGAAAAAAAAACCAAAACGCAAATGTATGGACCTAAAAAGTCATGTTAAGCATGGTAGAAGTATCTGCTGCTAGTTTCACTTAAGCTTGAAGTTTTTCTTTTCAAATAGCGATGAAAATTCGATGATATATACTTAGCAGTGTGTGTACGAACATAAAAATATAAACTAAAGAAGACATATGTTGAGGTGATGCATGCCTTTTGTTTTTAAGAAACTTATTTAGAAAATTAAAACTTCTGGCATATTGATTGATGTATGTGCTCTTAAAAGTAAGCAACAATTATTTTCTAAAATTTTTTTATAAACTATAGGTGACAAACATTCTTATGGATGGCTTTTAATTATACATTTTGTCCGAAACAGAATCTTTGAAAATAGTTCTTATGATGTATTGAGGCGAAAGCTTTGTCATGCTGGCTTTAACAATGAGAGCTAATGGGAAGATAGAGAATAACAAAAATGAGACACACAGATAAATACCTGCGCAATTCTCATACCATTGCCCTTATATATGAAACATACGAGAAGAAAAATGGGATCATGTCATAATGCAATTAATGGTAATACCATACTTAATATAATCGAAAGGAAACAAGCCCAATAGTGTCATTGTGCAAGTGCGTTTGAGTAAAATGTCGATTAACTTAAAATTGATCAATATGTCTACCAACAAAACAACAAACAAATACGTACGCACCCAAGAAGGCATCAACCAAATCAAATGAAAATTCCAGAAAAAAAAAAATACTTCGATTTGTATAATGAAAAGGAAAGACTAAAAATTCTAAACTTCAGAATGCCATTCAAATGCAGTAGCATTATGAAAGGTTTTCAATAAAAAAAAAATGTATGCAAACACCTCTCAGTATTCCCTTAACATACAATTGCCATCTTTTTCATTGCTAACCAAGTACTGCCATAAAGCAAAACGATAGGAGCAGGTTATTTTGCATTGATACAATCTAAAAAGAGCCTTCTTGCCGTAGCTTCGAATTCAATTTGCTCATATTTCGTGTTGAATGACAATGTTCAAATTCACAAAAAGGAAAATTATTCGTTAAGGCATCTAACCGACCAGAACTCAGGGAGAGAAGGGAATGAACCTAAACGAATGAACAAAATGAGTACTATTTTGGTCTGTTTGAACACTTCATAAACATCAGACAGATTTTGAAGGTCTGCCAAACCATGTTACAAAGTGTAAATTGCCGTTTATCAAAAAACAATCAGATTGGCTGACAAAGATACAGAGTATGGCAGGGTACAGAATATTGAAGTTAAAATGTTGAAATGACTTACTGAGTACTGAATTATTGAGTAACTGGACATGTTGCCATGATTATCGTTAATCGCTTTGAGAGCGTTTGTGCTTATTAACTGAAATTGCATAAACGCCCAATTTCTATTGACTAAACAACAAAGAAAACAAATAAACGTTTAAATTGCACAAGAAAATTAGATTTTACTTCAAAGTTTCTTGGGAAAAGTTTTTTCGAGTTATTTGTAAATTTAAGAGAAACTGTTTTCTATTGCCTAACTTGGAAGTCATATTAATGTCGATAATGTTGCCTACTTTTTAATAATTTTCTTTATTAATATCAATAATGTTGCCTACTTTTTGATGTTTTGCTTTATTATTCTTTCTTAAAGCACTTAACTGAGTTTTTCATAAAAGCAAATTTTTTTTTTATTTCTGTTTTTGTCATTTTCTCTTCTTTTTTTTCCAAGTCCAATTTTTCTCCTTTTGTTGTTGTTGTTGTTTAACAACATATGCTAACTATTTTGGCATGAGCTTGTATATAAACTAACACAAGAGCCTTATGAAAATTTAGTTTGCAATCGCTTTATTTTTTTAAATATTTTCGGTTTTTTGTTGTTGCTGCAAAACACTCAACTGGACTTGTAAGCAAATGTGCGGAAATGACTGTTTTGGAAAAGCCACACACATGCTTATATTCAAAAATAAAGTTACCTATACTGAGACACATGTGTTCTCATGAATATGTTAGCGAAAAAGGAAAAAATAAAAAAGTTAACGTAATACCAACTGAAAGTTTCCGTAGGAGTAACTAGCAGCACACAGTTATACATATATAACTTGATTTCTACAGTTGTTGGGTTTTTTTTGTTTTTGTTTTTTGTGCAATTTTCTTTTCATGTACGCTCTTAGCAGACGTAAAACATATATATAAACATTTTCCCTAAACGGATATAGTGGAAAACAATGTTATGAACTTTTTATTAGGAAGTTGCTGTTGTTGCTGGACTTTTTTGCATACTTTTCGGGTACAATATTTGCAAAGAGCATGTGAAGTAAAAATATTTAGATATAAAACATTTCCAAGCCAGCGATCAGGCTAAGATGTGAATCGTAGATGTAAAAAAAAAAAAAGAAAAAACAATGAAATGTAAATACATAAATAAAAAACCGGACTAAAGCAAAACTTTTTAAAGCTAGAAAGTGAATTTTTTTTTTTTATTTTCCTATTTACAAAGAGTGCAAAGCTTTTACTTGTATGCACGCTAGTAAACCATAATAAATAAAAAAGTAGGGTATTTGAGCCTATATTGACTATATATATCTACATACATATATGTACTTATATATATAAAGAAATTAGTGATGAAGAAAGAGGAAGTATTTATAAGAGAAATGCAAAGGAGAAGAATTAAATAATTTACTTGTGTTGTTTATATATGTCTATGTACATGTATGTTTATTACTCTACGGTTATTCGTTAAGTCTTTCGTAAGAATGCATAAATAAATCTTTACTTTGGTAGACAACGTTGTCACAATGACAATGACAAGAACAATTAACAACATTTAAATTAAATAATGCAGAGAAATAAAGTAAAAAGTTGTTTGATTTTTGTATTTCTTAGAATAAAAAGTATTTCCAGTTTTTATAGGTTTGCATATTTAATACACTCAGAAATATCGAGAGAACAATTTACATAATTTCATTACTATTATTATTTCGTATTTTTTTAAGCAATTCTCCGTTGTGTCAACATAAATTAGAATTAAAAAATCAAACAATAATAAGAGAACAAGAAAAGTTGAATTTGATTATTTGAAAAGTTGAAATTCAGCTAAGACTTGTCCCGAGTATTCAGAATTAAGTTTACAAATTACAAAAGTATGTGTAATATGAAGTATTTGACGGAAAGACTTTGCTTTTAAGCTTGTTGCTGTTAATTTCAATTTTCAGGTAATTTTTATTTCCATGCCTTGTTAACATGGTCTTCTTATGTTAAGTTCTATGAAAAGCAAAGCAAACACTTCGAATTTAACTCGTGTATATATCGATAGCATAGGAAGACTTTATTTTTTGGTATTTCTTCAGTTTTTTATACGCCTAAATGAAAAGAAAGTTTGTTAATTTTTTTATTGTCTGTCCACGTTGTACGAATAGTCCGAGATGCATTTCTTAATAACGATAATTTTCTCGATTTATTTTGTAATCTTTTTATTCATTCAGCTACCTTTCGATTGTAGATACTTTCATATTTGCAAATATTTAAACCAAAGAGTTTGAAATTTTTTATGCTCGTACGTTGGGGAATTCTTAATAGAAGAAAAAAGAATGGTTTTGTCCCGAATTTCCAGTTGAATTTTTGGCAATTGGGTCATGTAGCAGATTAGAAGATTATTTTTCAAGATTTTTTGAATGGTTCTGACATATTTTGAAGCGATATCTGATGTAGCTTTGTATCTCGTCTTATTCATTTTTCACTGCGTTGATCTAAAAACTAGTTAGTGCAATGTATGTACAAGAATATCGACGAATGTCGCAAGCATATTGTCCGTTCAATTTTCGGCGAACCATTAAAAACATTTTATTGACCTGGCATTGTGATGGTGACGGAAAACAATGCTTTTCTATTCACCACTTCTGAACGTTGTATGACAAAAGCACGCTTTAATCGCATTAATTGCTGATAGAAGAGAGTGAGACTTTGCGACCGAATTGGCAAAAGCTAAGAAAGAAAGTTCAGATTGCATCTGTATATTCTTAGTTGACACCCACAAATTAAGTTAAAAATAAATATGATCCGCTTCTCAACACATTTGTTGATCTTATATATTACAATTTGTTGCAAATAAATTCAGGATCATCTAGAGGTCCACTGTAAAGCTGGTTCATAACTGATATTTAAAGTACAAATGCCTCAAAATCATTTTGTTTTAATTGCAAAAATATCCATTAATATAAACGAATAGCTCAAAGTCGCTGAAAGCCGTATATAGAAGGGTGCGACGAGAAGTGAGTACAGTTTTTAGTATTAATTGATTTATTTCATTGTAATTTCTTGCATACTCATATGCTTATTCAAAGTTTACATGCTCCCTTAAGGTACATTTGTGGAACACTTGCATGTAAGTTGATGTAGTAAAACGGTACCAAAATAAAAGTTTTTGCTATCAACTGTAGTAACAGCAGATGTTATGCAACTTCGATAGATCTAGTCGCTATTATTGAATTGGAGGGAAACACTTTTCTTTCATTGCATGTTCTCTCTATGCTCTCAGGTTATTATATTATCGTGCATTGCATACACGAAAGTTATATTGAGTTCAGTTTGTTGTCGCTAACATTTCGGTGACTGTTCCTTCATTTACAAGCGCAGCAAAACATTTTGGGGAAATACATATAGGAGATTATTAAGAAAATATCATTGCAATTAAGGCTTACTTAAGTTGTAAAGTAAATCCGACAGAATTTCTTTTGCCAAAATTAGTTTCTAATTCTTAATTGAAAGATAAATGTAAATTAAAACATACCTTAACTGGCTAATATTTTAAAAAATTATTGCATAACTTAGGGCTTAGCAAAAACTTTCTCATGGATCGTTTATAAGAAAACGATACGATTTGAAATGAGAAAGAAAATATATTTGTTGGGAAAATTTGGTTATTCACTGCAAGTAGTACCAAAAGTGTATGTAGTCGGTTTTATCAGGATGTTGCTTGAATTTTCATGCGGTTTTAAGCTGCCGATTAACAGACAACATATTGTAATTGTCGGGCGAACCGTATCATTATGAGGTCGGGAAATGTGAAATAAACTTAAAATGTAAAATATTTCCAGAATACTGTTGAATATATGCCTGCCCGCGAGTAGATTCACAGAACTAAGCTAAATCAAAAGGATTATGGGTTAATTTTTGGCCGTTCCCAAGTTCGCGAAGGAAACAAACAGACTTGAATGGTTATCAAAATGCTACTTTCATGTTTATTCATTCAATATTTATATACTTCATGGACATTCGGATGGCTATATTTGGACGCTATAAAAAGAATGGAGAAGTTGCAGTTTGCTGCCTTGTGCTCGAATGCGAATATAACAATAATAATTATTTATATAGTTACAAAAACAAAGATATCTAAAGAATTTTCTTAATTTTTCAAATGTTGTGCAAGCATGTCATACACCAGCTCAATGCAGTTGATTATTTTGTCACTTTGGTTCAAGTCTTATATTCTCGTCCTTGCACCTTCTTCACTCTTTTTCACCATTTTTATGTCGCCTTTCCAAACATTTTGTTGTAAAATGTAAATGCATACTCAGTTGCAAAGCAAAGTTTGCCAAATTGCAGTCATTAACATTTGCCTGTCATTTGTTATTTGCTATTTTCTTTAATGCAAAAGCATTTCTTTAACTAAGACGAAAGAGTTCCCAAGAGAAACAAAACGAGATAGAGTATATAAGAGAAAATCGGAATAAAAGAGAAGGCAGCAGAAGATGATGGTAAAGGATCTCTCTGTGTGTGTAGTTTATGTTTGGCTTTTGTTATTCGTTCAGTGTTAGGTTACAACATTTTATGTTGATATAAATTACATCCAATGCTACGCTATCCTGGCAACATTGTGTGTCATAGTGTCATTATTTAAAATGCTAAATATCAAGATTTAACTGCCGCAGCAGCTGCAGCAACAACTTCATTAGCTCTCTGGCTTTAATGTAAGCCAGTTAGTAGATGTGAAATCAAGAGAACGAAAAAAAAAAAGAAGAAAAACGAAGAAAGACATAAACAAAACAAGTTGACACTGATTGTTATAATTGATGAAAGTAATTATTATAATTTTTTATTTTTGGCAAAATTTTTTTTCCTACTTTCCTACTTTAGTAAATTAATGATGAAGTTAACAAAATCTTAAAAATTTATGGTTTACCCTTTACCCTAAAGCGAAATTTGTGAATAACACGACAAAGGAAAAGGAGACGTTAATTATATTATGGTTTAAGAAAATTTTAGAAAACGTTGTTACATATGCGTTAGGAAAAGTTATCGTATTTATTAATTAATTAATTTTTTTTCTATAAAATAAAACGTCTAAGGTTGCATAAATAAAAATTTATATGTATGCTGTGTGTGTGTTTCCTGCCTACCTACTCCACCCATCTCAAGTTAAAATGCAAGTTTTCACTCCTCAAATAGAGCTGACGTGGACGAACGTTAACCTTAAATTTGGTAATAGAATGTGCGAACAACTCTTCTGACAGACAAGACATACGTAGATTGATGATTTCTTATGACGTTTTCCTATTTATGGTGTTTTTGGAGAAGGTTGAAGGGAGTTCCTCCATATAATGGAAGTACAATTCACAAAATGGTCGATTTCATTGTATGCATCTTACTTCCTTCTATAATGATCGGTTCATGTACTTTCTACGAACGCACGATCGGCAGTTATATTAAACTCGCGACCGTCCTAGTAACTTAGGACAAAATTGGTAACGTTTGAACTTTTTCCTATGAATTTTTTTATAAAGCTTCTAAAGATGTCTTAATGCTTCACTAAAGGACTATAAAAATTTGTAAGGCAACCAAGACCAATTAAAGAGTGATATTGAGAATAGGTGGATATAGATAATAGAATATATCTGAATAGAAATGAATATGTCTGAACTATTTTAAAATTCTCCATTGGCCGAGTAGGGTATTTTTCTGCATAACAAATTTGCGTCTAGGTTTTTCTAGTCAGAGTGAGAAGCATAATGAACGAGGCTTCCAGCAGTGAATATAAAAGTTTACGTAATTTTAAAGCATAGAAAAACTTTTCGGTACAAGCTTATGCTAAATGTAGATCGCGTGGGATAAAATGGCGAAAAAGTTTAATATATCAACTCTATCACGTATGCATTACATACATTAATAGATAATGATCTGCTTTTCTTTGCATCCGTAAGTCTGACAGCCTTTTATATTATATATATTTTTATATACTTTTTCTTTACAAATTTGTTCTTATGCACTTGAACACATACTTATGCATATAGCATATTTTTCGGCTAGTCGCTTTATAAAGTGAATGCTATTTTGACACTCGGTAAATTAGTACAGAGAAGTTGTTGTTAATTTTTTGTTTACTTCCTTGCAGAGAATAGTCTGTTCGTATGTCTGCGAAAAAAAGTTGGTCCGTTTCAGGGATAAAACAACAAATGTAGAAGCAGTACTTAACAGCCCTTATGACTGTACTGAGGTTGTTTTTTATTTAATGAAAAAACTTTAATAGCGTAGTTTTTGACTTTTCATGGAAACAGAGAACGTATACCATTAAACGACTTATATGGCGAAGCAAAAAAATTGCATTTATAAAACACTAATTTATTTAAGTGTAAATTTCATATAGACACTATCTCGTATATTATATTATTTAAAGTTTTATTAAATCTCTATTAATTTTTTGTTTTTATGCGTGATTGCGGTGAAATTCATTTTAACTTATTTTAAAAGGCATTTAATTACTACATGATTTCTTATACACTGCAGATAGAAAGTTTTGAATCGTCTATACAACTCATTCCAAATTTTCAGATCTCACAAAAATTGCAAATCTTGTGTTTACTATATATGACGCATCAATTAATGAGTTCGTAGGATCGTATATAAATGTCACCACTGTTGAGGCATCCACATTTAAATGATACCAACTCTTAACCAAAATACGTCAATATTCCATGGCATTCCGACGATTAGTTAACAAATTCCAGGCGGTTTAATGGCATTACTTTTGTAAATGTAACTAGTGATGAAATGTTGACATGTTTTGCTCGAAGATTGATACTCTCTAAAGGTCTTATGAATTCGTCAAAAGTAGCGTTATTTGGACCTATTACGACTTGTTACATTCATGATTGTCTTGTTGTGTATCAAAATATATTACGAGTGCCTGTTGCAAGAAGAAGATAAGTTGAAAACGTACTCTGATCCTTCTTAGCTCATCGCGTCCTCGATAATACGAAATGTCGGTATTTAAGTTGAACGTACAAAATTCTAAAGTTTATTTAAAATTGGGTAAACAGCTTTAGTTTAGCTTTAGAACTTGCCTGTAATAGGAAGTCTTCGACTCATGAGTTTCAGTTTCTCTCTTTTCATATGTGTTGTTTGAGTTTACATCGAAGTTTTCATTATATTTATTAAGACCTCTTTCAATTTTTCGTTTAATATCGCATAAGGTCTTGCAAGAAGCTACATTATTGCTTCTATAAATAAATCCCAAATGGAAATTTTTAAATAACTTTTATTATTTATATTTTATTGTGCGAATCTACGCTTTTTTACCATAACCATAGTTATCGTCTTTTTATAGAAGACATAAGCAAAGACATTGTCCAAGTTGTTTTGGAAAAGTCTCGAAAACTGGAAATTGATGCAATCTTTAAAATTATTCTGTACTATGCGATACTAGAGGTTGGATGAAGATTGGCGATCTTAACAGCCTAGTAGGTCCGCTGTACCGAAATCGCAGTAACTTTCTCTTAAGAGAAGGAGAAGCACGACAGATAAAGCCTAGCCTCCTTGAAATAAAGCTTCTTTTCTTGACCAATTTCAGCCCTACCTAATTGTTTATAAGGCTGGCAGTATTTGGTTGAATTAATCGTTTTATTGAACGAACGTATAAATCATTGATCAGCGCTGAAGTGTATTCTTATTCTATAGGCGAAAACTTTTCAAATTTTTGTTTGAAATAAATACTAAATCACAGTGAGACTGAGGAGTATTGCGGAGATCAAAGCCTATGCAATAAGCTTCTTTGTTCTCTTTTTTTAATTTCGAGAATGGAAAATAAAAACTCGCTAATACTTTTTATCCGTTTCTCTCTTTCATATTCTAAGTACAATTCAATTTCGTGTATGACGTTGCCTGCTCTTTTGGAAAGTCGCCAGAAGTTTCAACTTTCACTGGATATATGATTGCGTCTGGAAATAACACGCATTAGTTATTCCTGCTTTCTTAGTTGTTATGATATTTCATTCGCTTACTCTGAGTTTGGTTTTATTCTATGGAGATAACTAATTTACAAATATTGTAAAAAGGGGATCGTAAAGAGTTTATGAAGTGGTAAATATTATTTGCTATACGCTGGTTGGATACTTTTGTCTTGCAGTGTATTTACGACTCACTTGATTATTTTGTACTTGTAATTGAATGCTTGAATTCAATCAACAACATTGTAATTATTTACTAAATCTTGATATTTAGGCATGCATGTCTCTTTACACACAAACGCGTGGACAAAATGAACGCAACCACTCTTTAAAATTTAGTACGTATTTATAGGGTTTCGCGAATACATGTCACCAACATCATTATGACTTTGATAGCAAATATTATCATTATTGTCAATGTTATGAAGGACATATTATAATCTCTTAGAGAAGCCAAGTCTATCGACATAAATAACACAATATCGCAATTGTACATATGTACATTGGTATTTCGTAACAAACTGTACAAAATGTACTCATGTATGCAAGTTTTCTAAGGGTACATTTTATCCGAAAATCAAACATGTGCACGCATGAAACAATGACGTTATTACTTACTTACATACGAACATTGCAAATTGTGGCAAAGTGACCAAAAGTATGCAAGCAGCAGAAGAAGGGCATAAAACTTGTATGCGTGTATGTGTACGTGTATGTCGTGCGTATGTGTGTGTGCACATAGTATATCGTAGTAAAGTGATTTGTTGTAAATAGATGCCTATACGTAAGCGTAAATGAATGACATGCAAATTTGGGCTTTATGTGGAAAACAATACTGAGTAATAGTTACGTTGTCTTACGCGTAACGTACAGTGCTCAGATGCAATTCATTCAAGTATCCAAAGTATTTGAATTATAGTCATTTTTGGGAAATATTAAGTGGGCTACAGAGTGCTTGTCAAATTTAATTCGTTTGAATTTGAAAGAAAATAAGAGCAAAATTTTTAAATTAGTTTTCAGTTCATTTTTACATACAATATTAATAATGATATAATTGATTCGATTGATCCAAAATACCTATCACCTATAAAAAGCCTTAAGAAAATTTAGTTTAAATAAGCCTGAAGTAATCTTAGACTCCTCTTTGTATTCCTCGTCCTCTTGAAAGGAAAAAAAATTCATTTTTTTTATATTAATTAACATGCAAGAATATGACTAAGGCATAAGTTTTGCGTGTGAGCAAAAGAAAGTTTATTGACTTGAATATCCTTAAACCCTTTGTATGAAATAGAGCAACCGTACATGGAAAACTTTTAAAAATCCGGTTTAATGTACCACGAGATATGTAGTAAAGATTACTACATTATCAATCGTCTTATAGAGCTTTTAAATTTGTTGTTTCAATTGCTACGAAAGACAGGATTGAGTACGTATTCGAAGTGTGGAAAGAAACAGTCAAAGGTTTTTCTTCATTAAAACGGTGCAAAAACACTTCATAGCAACCGAAGTCATAGAGTCAAAGTTAGCATAGAAGTACAAGCAGCTTCCAGATCCTGCTTGGAAACCCTCGACCACGCGCAGCAACAGGCTCTGTTGTTCCTAGCCAGCGAGAGTGCTTACAACGCTTTCAATACTCTTTAGATTCGGCACAACGTAGCGTGTGTTTTGCTTACAGCAAGCAAGTATTCTAAAACGATAAACGAAATATGTCCACCAATCAGAGTTGCCAGCCCTTTATTCACTAATCGCACCATTTGCTCATTCGATATCCGTTTTTAATGCACTTATTTTGTCTCTTTTGCTATACACACGTGCTATAAATCTCTAATCGTTTTGTTTACCTGTCAAGGCTCTCTCAGTCATAAGTATTTTATCAGAAGAAAAATATATATTCAAATTTTATTATCCTCAACTATGAATTGAAAAGAACAAAAGGAAGGCGGAGGGGATAGTAAGTATTTCTGGTAATCGAATTATTCTGCATTTTTCACTTTAAATTTCATTTTAAAAATTTTGATTACCGTGCACCTCGCGAAACTGGATACGATTTCAGTAAAGGACATCAGCGGTTGCATCCAAACGAAAGCAGTATATATGCCAGAGTTGTAACTCTGCCGTTCAGTGAAGTAGCGCTATTTTATTTCTTAAATTAATTTTATTTTTCACTACTACCCACGATGATGCTATTTGGCTGAATTGTTTAATACATTAAATCCTTCAGTTTTGCTGTTAGTATGTTGGACTGGGATCAATAAATGTCGTTGAGATATAGTCCTATGTGCTTTTGCCATATCAAAGACTTTTCTCTTCTAATTAGTGTAAAAAAACTTTTGCAGTTTTTATTTATTTAGTTGAAACAAGAAGCAGCTGAGATGCAACCAAATCTGCATCACGCTATGTCATATCCAATACGTTCATTCGACGAGTAGAATAAAAATGATTTTTGTATTCAAATGACGTTCTGGTTCATATATAAAGACAAGTGAAAACATTATAAAGTCTGGCAGAGGTGACGGTCACACACCCTACACTACTTTGCTCGATACAATTCTTTATATGTTTTCGTCATAAAATACCTCTCCACCAACTTATCACTCTTACATTGGAGGGACTCCAGAATGTGAGCTGGTGTGGTCCACATTTTATTTTTTTTTTTTGGTTTTTATGGCCAGCCACTTAGATGATATCTCTATATGTGCGGGCAGGAAGGGTTATAAGAAGAGCGGGCTGGAGACGGGGAGTAATGTTTCTGAATGTTTGACTTGAGAATAGAGACATTAGTTACGACAGGAAACATAGTTGCTTGTAGGTAATTCTGAAGGCGCGCAGTAAACTTAAAAAATGACGAGTCGCGGTATACAGCAACAGTTACTTGTCAAAGGTTATTTTTCAATTATTTTTGTCATCAACTACCCAAAATTAGACCTGCTTACCATATAAAGACTAACTCTTCAAACGGTCCTAATGCGGAAATGGACCTGAAAAACGGATCATGATAAATATACATATCAATCTACTACTCTGACCCATTTTCCATTACAAATTTTTGGGGATTAGACGTTATTGCCGTACAAAGTCTTATTCTTTTGTAATAATGCATTTAGAGGAAACGAAATCTCATCCGATTCAAATTTTTCGCACATACTTTATATGTTAAAATACAGTTTCCTATCGATTTGTCAGATCATTATTAAAATTTGAATTGTGTTTTTTTCACACCAAAACATTCTTCGAAACCGTCATTGTAGAATACTTCTAAAAATACTGCGATCCAATCGTTTTTTAGTGCTTGGTCTAAAACTTCTTCGTCTTCTTCAAAAATGTCTGGAGGATCATTGGAAAGAAAGACACACGGGCAGCCAAACAGCCTTGTATCGAACACAGAAAATTATTCCGAATTGATAAGTGTATAAAAATACATACAAATTGATAAGCGTATAAAAATACGGATCCATTTTAAATCCTGCTTAAATTGATCTACAAAAGCTTAGCTTGCCCTATTATCACAAATGATGTTGTTTATAAACATGTTTATAAAATTTGATCAAAGAAAAACACGATTTTGTGTTAAGTCCAATGAATCGCGATTTGTACTAAGAGGCGAAGAGAAGTTTGTTTATAAGTGATGATAATAAAGATTTAACTTGAGACAAATTGAGTAACGTAGCATTCAATTAAGTAGCATTAGCTTTAAACTAAAAAGAAACACCACGAGTGCAAAAGTTAAGGTTGATTACTTTTTATGCATTTATTGCATATTTTTTATGTTTATCCATTGTGTTGCTCTAATTAAAAGGATCCAATTAAAGGGTTTCATCGCTTTTTATTGTATTTCATCTTTATTGCCTCACATTGGTGTCGTTTTTAAAGTGCAAGCAAAAAGCAACATATTCGATTTCGCCATAAAATTGCTTGTCACAGTATGAAGTTGGGCGGTAAGTATGATCAACATTTTTTATCGTAACCACAAGGTTGCAAATTTAAATGAAGAATCTAGGTCGAGTGCAGAAACTGCGCTTGCATCGTGTCTCCTGTCTTTTTTCGCTTTGTTTATCTACTATATGTGCTCTCGAACTCTTAAAAAGAATTACAAATGCTCTGTTAATCTTTCCATTTTTACCGTTAGCATTTTATAAACTTCTTGCATTTTCCATAGATTAGATTTCTTGAACCGAGCGTGAGTGAGGGCACTATAATTCTGTTCCTTGAAGCTTGATTTGATGTAATTTCAACAGAGGAGGAAATCATAATTAAGCCTAAATCTTTACATATATATATATTCTATACGTATATATAAATATATATAGGAGGTGTGTTACTTTTCATATTTCTTGGGCTACGTACATTCAATTGTCGAATTTCTTTTTGTTGGTACATACGTTCCCAACATGTGTTGATATCATTAGCCACGTTATGTTATGTATTGTTAGTTTATTTTTGACAAACATAAAGGTGAGACTTTTTTTGGTTTACCTAGCGATTTTTTCCCATCGAAAATAATGGATCAAAGAATTAAATTTTGTGTGAAAAATAAAATTAAGTACTTCAACTCACTTAAAATATTGACGGTGACGTTTGCCGAAACTACTTTGAGTGAAAAAAATGTTTATTAGTGGCATAAGTTCTTCATAGAAGGCCGAGAGGATGTTAATGACGACGCCCGCTCTGGTCGTCACAGCATGTCTACCGACGAAACTTTGAAGCGGTGAAAGAACTCGTTATGGACAATCGTCGAAACACTATTGGATGCTGAGGATTTCGACATATCGGTTGATTCGCGCCACTTAATTTTTTCGTATGTTTCGCGCGTGAAACGTGTGGCAACGGAGGTTCCCCTCGAACTTGCTAAATTTCGGCTAAAAGAAACGTCGCGTGAGCATCACTCAGGAGCTGTTGAATGACGTCAACGATGATCCAAATTTGTTCCAAAGGATTAAATAATAGGTATATGGTTATGACGTCGAACACAGCTTGTTTACATATATACACATTTAATTTATTTACGTATCCGATTAAGTTACCATACATACGTAAAAAAAAATGTATGGGCACACGTCTGATTTATGCAATTAATAATGACATATGAAATCAAATTGTTAAACAGCCGCATAAACCATCGTATAAATAAGTAAGGGCGGAGAATGAGTGGTATAAGAAGTAGAGTGCGAGGAAGAGAAATTCGCAGACATATAAAGTAAATGCCAAGTAAATTTAATTTGGAACCAAATACATTAAATGTAACGTTGTCATTTGCACGCGTGCTTGCACACGAACCACTCATACTTAGTGCATATAGTCGTACGCTGTTACTTTGTTTTTTTTTACATACATATGTACGTTGTTATTGAATTTGCATGCTTGACTAATTGCACTTCAAATGCATACTGCATAGTCGAAGAACCAGCCAAATGGTAGTAATAATAACAACAACAACAACGACAACAGCAACATCATCATTATAATCATCATCATCATCATCATCATCATCATCACCATTATAATCATAGTACTACAGTGTGATATCTGATAGATTTTTATCACTGCTTGGGTAAAACAATTAAAAAACAACATGAAAATGAAATGAACTTTATATAACCAGAGTGCAAAGTGCTGTTGGTTTATTATTGTAAAATGGTTCATAACAGATACTAAAACGTTGGTTGGTTGATTGTTGTGCAGTTATTCTCTTTTTTTTTTTTTTTTGTAATTTTTCCCTTAACATTTTATATTCAGTTAATTGAATAGAGAAAATAAAACCGATTAAAAAAATAGTTTTTTTTTTTTTTTTTTTTTTTTTGTTTTAAATAAGTTAGTTTAAAGAAAATTCTATTACCTTCTCCATCTCCTTCTCTCTTTCCCTCTCTCACCATCTCTCTCCATCCACTTAAAGATTTAATGATTGCTATAAGTTAGATGTATTTAATTGTAGCTGCAACATTTTCTAATGATTTCAATGATTTTTTCCTTATCTTTAAATGATTTATGTTTGTTTTTAGTGAGAATTTTTTGCCATTGGGTAACGTATAATTGCATAACACTGTCAAGTCACTTGTCTCGTTGCATGTTACATGTCATTCAACTGTGTTAATCAACTGTTAATAATATTTGCGTGTCTAAAACTAATATGTATACAGTACTTTTTCAGTGATTTGGTTTTAAATTTATAGGTTTTTTTTTTATTTTTCTAGTTCAGCAGATTTCATGCGATTTATTTGAGTAATATCGATAGAATGCAGGAATTAAGAAAGCGACGTTTCAAAGTAATCAATATTGAGCTTGCATCGAAACTTCGAATATCTACAATAAGGTTATGTGTCGTATTTGATTGCAAAATAGAGAAAATTCGCTCGCTCCGAGTACTGCATGTCGGTAGGGTCAAATCACACTATTATAATGCATAGCTTATTTAATATAATATATTACTTTATTTTACGTAAATATTTACTTATTTATATAATTGGGGGCGAAACGTATGACTGGCTTTGGGGCTGTCGAAGTTAGTTTGAAAAAAAAGATGAAGCTTGGTGGAAAATGGATGGATATAGCTAAACCAATTTCTCAAATTGCACTGGTCAAGAACGTATACACTTTACTATACTTTCGCTTTGCGTGATAAAGTGATTAACGCTACTGGATATAAATTTTATTAACCAAACTCATCAACAAACATCTACATTCAACTTTGAACTACAAATCCTTCCAATTGAGACCAGTTCTAGACATCTAGACAATTGCTTATACGCGTTGTCCCTGATACATATTTTTTAGATGGTTGGCATTCAATAACTTTTGTTATGTAGATCTAGCAAATGATAACAGGAATTTATTATGCTGTAATCTGGTAGTGATAAACGTGAAAAGCACATGTTATCAAGTTACAACAGACAGCAAACAAACGGATTCCATTAACACATTCTTTATTCGAAAAGAGAGATTATCAAGCACGCAATGTGAACTTGAAATTAAAATAATTTAACACAAATAATTTATTCAAATGAAAACAAATGAAGTAAACAAAAAGATAAAATGAATTTACATATATATAAAATTATATATAAAAAAAATCTATGTATATTTTTATATATACGTATATATATATTATTCTAAATTGTAACATCAACATAAACAAATTACTATCAAAAGTTTAAGAGCTTAATTTATTTAGACAGCTAACCGTTATAAGTTAGTTAATAAGTATTGCCTGTTGCAAAAATAATTGATAAAAATAACTTTTCACTTAATTTGGCTTAATGTCAGCCTGGAAGCTTCTCAACTATATTTCGGGCACTTCTGTCATCAGCACGATAACACAATAGTAGTACACTATCACAATCCCGTAGCAGTATAGTTTTGTATACGTAACTTGCTTTCTTCTCAACCCAACTAGAAACTCCCAGTATACATTTCGGGCACTTCTCTCTTCTTGACAACCATTCAATAGTAGTATACAATGACAATAATACAGCAGCATACCATTCTATAAGTAACTTGCGTTCCTCTCAACCAAACTGGAAACTCCCAATATACATTTCGAGCATTTCTATCATCTCGACAACCATGCAATAGTAGTATGCTATGACAACACTATAGTAACATATTGTATGAGTAACTTGCTTTCTGTTTCTGCACCCAAACTATATTTCGAGCACTTATGTCATCTCGATGATAATACAATAGCAGTAAAGTCCATTTTTTGTATATTCAAAATGGCGGGCGAAACGACCTGGGCTATTACAGTTTTCTTGACAATCTTCTTATTATGGGATTCAAATGTAAGAGCTTGTTGAGTATAGCGCAAAGTTTAAAAATTAAAAAGCAAAAAGTAAAGTCTAAAGAGGAATTTTTTTAAATAAATTCTTATTTATACAAACGAAAAAGTGGGAAATAGGTTTTTCTCCAGAGTCATGTTAAGGTGAGCGTATGTAAAACTTCAGTAACCATATGTCTCGAAAAAATCGAATTTCCTTTAGATTAAAATTTCATGTATCTTCTCATAAAAGTGCTTCGTTTAAAACAAATTTTGTTGTATAAATCATTTATTTTCCTGAGTGCACCTATCCGTTTTGTTCTCAAAAGAAATCAGTAGCGAACACTGGAATGACAACTGGTTCAATTAATTTAGGTTTTCTCACATTATGCTAGAACACAAGATGCTACAATAATTTCTCCGTTAGCCACACCTCAAATTATAGAAAATTTATAAGATATACAATACAATATAGATTTTTGTGTTGAATTGACTATGCACGTCTCCCCTAAGGTCTATCCCTTCAATCACTTATCATCAGTTAGCGAAATGCTTAGGACCAGTTCAAGTTTGATCAAGTTTGCGGTCCACCCATTATTCCGCCCATAACAGCAAAGAAAAGCAATTAAAAACATTATGTGAGCCGTGGCCCAATATTACATTTGCATATCATAATGTTTAATGCAGTTATTCACATAAACAAATAAAGCGTTATATCGGAAGTGGTTGAAAAATCAATAACCTTTGTTTTTGGTTCGGTGATCTGTAGACTGAACGCAACATTGCATGAATATATATCCAGTGGACAGACGGACAGACGAACAGCCAACCTTAGATTCCTTAAGCTTATAATAAATGCTGCATCTATCTCAAGTGCTTCCTGACTTAACATTTCCTTGCACCGCAGGTATATAAAAACAGTAATTGATAGTTATCAAAAACTTTTAACCGATACATTTGCTTGCTAGTATTCATTCTACTTTTTTACTCCTACTATTTATTTCTTTCGTCTAGCTAAATAATAACAACAACATAACAGTGAGGTACAAAAATGGTAAGACATGCCATCTAAAAGTGAAGAGAAAACCTGCCAATTATGTTACATAGGGTAAAACCAGCACATCTATAATTAACGACAGACAAACCTTGCAAACTTTAAACATTATTTCAAGTATTCTAAGATGAAGATAAAGTTTTTACTTTTTTATCTACTTCACGCATAGAAACTAAATGAGTGTCTAACCTGTTATCTAAAAAAATCGAAATCTGTAGAATAAAATAATATAAATAATAAAAGTTTATATAATGAAGCTACATATTTTTTCTTTTCGAAAGAGAGGCTTACATTTCGGTTCGGGATGAAATATTCGGTTTATATCAGTATGTCTACTTCAATTTCGAAAACGACAAATTGAAGGCACAACATTACCACATTACCCTAAAATAATGGTCTCCAATGAATTGAAGCAAATGTTTTAAATCTGTCTGCACTTTTATTGCAGTAAATAGAAAACTATTTTTAATAATTATAGCACTTCCCTTTGGGTTTTAAAAGTAGCCCCTAATAGCATTCTTAAGCATGACATCGTTAGAAAAAGAAGAATATAACGTCGCCTATCCACAGCTATCCAAAAAGATTCCATATGTCTCGACATTTCGAGCGGTCAGCTCGAAGACCGTAACTGGGAGAAATTGTCGATTATAAATTTAAGTATTGAATATTTGAGAAATCGTTTAAGATGATGAAAAAGGAGAACCAAAAAATATACTCCGCCCCCCTCTGTGTGCTCTGTGTTGCTTCGCAATGTAAGTTTTTTTTTTTTTTTTTGCTAAAATTCAGTGCCAGAGTTTTAACACACAATGTATTTTTTACCAAATGTCACTTGCATGAGATACTAAAATCTCGAAATGTTTAGTTTTCTGTATATTAATAAAAAATAAGTAAGAAAATTATATTTGGTCGTGACCGAATCTTTTGTACCCATCACCGTTATCCTAAAGACGACTGCAAATAAGAAAAAAAGCTAAATTTTCATACTCTATAATATAGGTTGGGTGCGTCTGATCTTTTCTAGGTTCTAAATATGGAAACCAAAGGCGTTCTCCGTTTTTGTCGCATAAGCCTGCAGGCGTGCCTTTGAAAAGTTTAGATCATTTTCAAAATCTCCTGCAAATTTATAGGTGATATCTTCATTTTTCCGAAAGGAAGAATATTTGTCCAAAATGCTACATAGTAGGGCAGACGGAAAGATGGACAAACGAACATTCTTAGGTGCATTCCCAATCTGAAACTGGCCAAACAGTTATATAATTTATGGAACTTTTGGAGTTCGCTTGTGGGTCTTATAAAGGTATTGAAAAAGAGATTAAATTTTGATATGCTTTATTATTGGGTAGGCGTGATCAACTTTCTCATTTTTACGCAGCTACTGCAGCATCGTCCTTAGTATATACTTTCAAATTTTTGTAAACAACTTTGTATTCTTTTGAAAAACAGAGGTACCATAGGCGTATTCGCCGATCGATTTGGTTAATTCTCAATACCAACCTGCTTGCAAGGGCTTCAAATGGATCTGCCAAATTTCCAATAGATATTATGCAGGCGGAGAGAGGGATGGACGGACATGCTTGAATTAATTCGGAATTGTATGCAAACCTTTCAGCAAAATGAATATATCCCTCATCTATCGGTGATAGGTATAAGAAAAATGTATGTTTATGCAAAACCCAAAACAATCAAAATTTATTTTAATGCCAAAAAGATTTTATAGTTTTAAAATTTCTTCATTGTTTTCCTTTAGGTGTTTTGTAGTTGCAAAGTTAAAGCTTAAGCGTAAACGCAAACTTTTAACAAGCATACTTTTCGTGTGACTTTATAAATACTCAATTAAAAACAATCGATGTTGATATGACATTCCATGACTCTTTAGTTGTTCGATATTAATATAAAATTTTCATATATATCGATATAACTTGTAAAATGACAACGCATTATTACGTTTTTCATTTAAATTGATTTATATAACGTAATTGAATTGCTATTTTCGAAATTTTTCAGAATTTTTATTTACATTAATATAATTTCATTTTAATTTATTTTCAAATTTAAATAGAACTCACTTCACATTTCGTATATTAGCAATTGTATTTATAAGCTTTGGTATTTTCAGCAAATGAGATATTTTTCCCTTCCTTTATTTCACGTATAGCAAATGTTTTAATGGTTTATGACCACAGTTAAGCGCAAACATAGCAAACGTATGTCATTAAGTTATAACTAATAGAACGTAATGCGACAACAAAACAATAACAGCAGAAAACCACAAGTTTCGATATACAAATATATAAATATATATATACGCACATACACGAACACTTATGTGTACCATCATCACCCACTACTACTAAATACATTGTAAAAACGCTTGTAAACATGTGCAACAACACTTGGTCGACAGAGAACGCACACCCGAAAAGTAATACATGTATGCGCATATCTCTAGCAATCCCTTTTTTTTTTTTTTTTTTTGTAGAATATCGTTAGGGATAAAATGTGTCAAATGCAAGCTAAACGTATATAGAGATCATCATAACGCGTTGACCACATAAGAGACATTTATGGATTTTTTTTTTCTTCCTCCATTTAACAACGTATGGCACATAATTTTTTATGAAGCCATTTTCAGCTTTAAACTATGTAAAAAGTAATAGAAAAATTGTTTCGCTACTTTCTTTCTCTTTTTTTTTTTTTCTATTTTGTAAATATGCACCAGAATGTGGGAAATTGTTAGTTAAAGTGTGTGATGTGTTTAAATAAAATACATTACAATACATTTGTTTGCATAGACAAACAAGTAAAAGAAAATCGATGGAAATGTTTGCTGACTTAACTGTGTTGTCGCTAATAAAGTAAAAAAAAAAAAAAACCCCTAACGTTTAGTAATTTTCATTATTATGAGTTGTAAGCACGTGATAACTAAATTATGAGGGAAGTGACAAAGCTATAAATAAAGAAAATACTAATGCGGAGAGAATTAGAAGGAATTATGATAAACAAATTTAATATTTAAGGATATATTTAATAACATTCAAAAATATGCTTTACTTTTGTGAAAGCTAATGAGCCTAAAACTATGGGTTTTTTTTTTTTTTTTTTTTTTGCTTTTTCGATAACACTCCTAAAGCGTTCGTATTATGGTTTTATGGCTACTTTTGCAGGTCTTATACATATATATCCCAATATTTTTTTTTTGGTTTCTAGTACCAATTCATATCAGTAAATGGCATGAAAAATTGGGTTAAACAGTTTTACTTAAATAACATTATTGCTCCCTCATAGTCCTAGATTAGCGCATTTGGTTTACACAAATATTTGGTTATATATTTTGGTCTCTAGAGATTAATTTATATTACGTTGCCTACATGTTTGCTATTTTAACTCTACGCACTATGCACGCATAGGCACAAAATGAGCTGATAAAAGTAGTATATTAAGTGCTTTAATCGACTTTATATTGGTAATGCATTTACTGTTGTATCACACAGCAGTAAAGGTAAAGCATTCCAAGTACTTTTGCTACACAAAAATCGACCAAAATTTTTTAAAAGTAAAATTTATTTTCCTGATAATCGGCAATAATTGTTTTGAGTTTTTAATCGTACGATGCTCACCCATTGATAAAATGTATTCTTGAATTACACAAGGAGTTTCTATTGCCACTTTAACAAAAATCTCCTTTAAAAATTTTGCGTGACAAATAAGATTGGTTTTGTTCTATCTTTCTCATATCTCATGATTTATTTCAAGCAACTTTTTTATTATTACGTCTGGAAATGCAATGACATTGATTTATTTTAACTTATTTTTTACTACAACAACCTAAAGTTGTGTGTTAGCCTTGTCCTTCAAAAGTCTGCATACAACTTTGGATAGAAATGCAATACTTTTGACTTTTTCTTGACAGCTTAAATGAAAATGAATGTAATTCAATTTTTCCATTAATCGATTTTCATGTGTAATTATTTAAATGAATATTTCTTTATTTATTTATGTAGAACAAAAACTATACGTTAATTTTCAAAGCATGTGGTATACGAATGCTGGCCTGTATGAAAAATTTAACCTTTTGTTTGTGACAATGCATTTTTTCCGTATGGCGACAGGAACAAGCAAAAGCATGCGCATAAAACATACGAAGGCCTTAGCGTACTTTTATATGGAATTCAAAAGACTTGCGTGAATACTGCAAGATCAATGTACTCCTTGCTTCCGTCTCCGTTCAATTTACAAATGTTTGAAGAAGATGCACGTTTTTCTCAAGTTCTTGTCTTTCGACCGGGCCTATGCTTATCTTACTTTAAGTTCGAAACATTGGCAAAATGAAACAAATACACTCTCATCTGCCACGCAATAATTCGGTTTGTATACGTCGGATTGTTAAGTGACTTCTATATAACATCAGTGTAGGGTGTGCTTTTTACATTCCGACGTCCACAAGTACGTAGAAGTACTAGAATGTACTACTCTCTTAAATTGTTGTCCTCACTCTCGAACGTTTCTACGCATTCATATATATAGAGTATTAATGCAGATTCGCTTACAACAAAAGTGTATGCATACTCATCAGAAAAAGCTATCTTCAGCATTTAAGTAGAAAGACTCCCTTAAAGCTTACTAGGTAATTGAAAATGATAAGCATTGTTTTCCGATACGCGGTACAGATGGGAGGTGCTGCCGACATCCTGATCTTACAAACTGATTTACTTTTTTAATTCCCTGTCCTTGAGTCACATTTAAATTTTTAACTAAATCTTATGAACATTTCACACTGCATTTGGAACCTATTTTTTTTACTTTGTATTAACAATTAATACCCAAAAACAAAAAAACAAATATTTACAATTAAAACTCGGGGAATGTTCAATGAAAACTTTCAGGAGACAACAAGAAGATTCCGTATTCACATATCATTTCCGAACAATGACCGTAGTATCACATTTGATAATTGCTTTACAAGGGAGAAACCTAATTGAAAATGGAGTTGACTTTCGTTGGAACTGTAGGGAAAAACACGAGATGCATTCCGCTCCCAATTTTATCGCACAGACAGCGAGCAGTGGAAAGCAACATATTTGACCTTCACACTAGTAAGTTATGTACCGAAAACGAAGCGAAGGCTGCCATTTTACTATCAACATTATACCAGAACGCAGAAATTTGATGTGAAGAACAAAAGCAAGTGTAAGATCAACACCTTGCATAGCATAACAAAAAGAGGAATTGGCCAATTGCCGCATTTTATAGTTAAGTTGACATAGGTGCAATAGTATCGTAAGTCATTTTGCTAAATATCTGTTCGAAATCAAAAGTACACCGCAAGTTGTTCCTACATAATTTATATCAGGAGAGGGTAGCTCCATACAAACAGCGCCGCAGCACTCGATACTTGAATGAGTGTACTATTGTAGACATAAGTAAAGTGCTTGACCACGCATCCAATGATACACCGACTAAGAGCGGTTGTCACGTTGTTGTCACAAATGGCCACCTAACCATGCATCGAATACTCGACAAAGATCATTGTCTGCAGAACTTATTTTTCATTCTTTTTTATATATGATAGCCTGTGCATAAAACTTTAGGCTTATATATAGTTTGTGTGGATAAATAAACGAATATAAACTATAAACAAAACCAATCTTATTCCGATGACTCTCACAAGTGGCTAAGAGTCATTTTGTGGTATGACTCGTTATAAAAACAGGTGGTACGGTTAGGGTTAACACTACGTACATATACTTAGAAAATGAAAAAATTTTCTAATCATTTTTGAAATTTGAATATAAAGTTAGTTATGTATATCCTTATGTCAATGCTTATGTCATACTATAGTGATTAGCGATAATTGTCTTCTTTAAATGGAAAATTTGCTATATAGAAAATTAATCTGACCCCATGTAAGGGGTATTCAGATAATTTTGCAACTACAATCTCTTCAGGGTAGTCCTCATCAGAGCTTACACATAATATTTCGATTTTGTTTATTTATTTGTAAATTATGAAAGTTTCTGTTGTCCTTACGATGGGTGCCGGATGTAATGCATGAATTTGTGTATATCTGTTGCATATAAGATTTTTGAATAGAATAATAAAAATAATAGATTTTTATATAAAACATTTATTTTCTTAAATATTTGCTTATTAGTTTGTTTAAAGTGAGTTAAGTTTAGTTACATTTGCAGTTG
Source organism: Glossina morsitans morsitans (assembly GCA_001077435.1). NCBI lineage: Eukaryota > Metazoa > Arthropoda > Insecta > Diptera > Glossinidae > Glossina > Glossina morsitans. The sequence continues at coordinate 30,822 of CCAG010023312.1, forward strand.
TAGTTGTTTTTCAAACTCAAATATTTTTAAAAAATTTTATTTGTCCTATAAAAAAACAAAAAATTGTTTGGTAAACATGCATATGGCAGTAAGCAACGGCATATGAGTGATTTACATGTTCAACAACAGCATTTATTCGATTTTGTAACTATTTTAGCATTCAACACAATTACTTTTTCTGGTATTCTTTTTTCTGATCAACGGCCAACAGGAAAGTTGTAATATAAAAATTAAAGTGTAAAGAGTAAAAATTATTGTTGATGCTTTTTTTTGTTATGCCATTTTCTTTTTCTTTTATAATGTCAACATAAACACATACAGACGTTGCCTTGGCATTGGTGTCGTTTCAAAGCTATCAACATATGGGTAGAAAAGAGTCAAAAAAAAAAAAAAACAAATGTTTTTTTGCTTATAAAATATTCATTTAATGAAAAATTCAAACAATTTCCATGTCATTTAATTTTTGAGGTATGGTTGACTTGTGTGTGTATATGTTGTTCGTCGAAGGTAAACATGTATGTAGTGATCTTATATGGCATACATGCATATAATAATAATACAAGCCCAGAATTTTGTATACATTTCTGTGTACTCCATTACTGGTTTGTAAGTTTTGAGTGTAAGGTCAACATTGCTCTCATTTACCACTACATTTACAATTGCATTTACGCTTGTAAGCTACACATGTATACCAGGTTAAGGCCATTTAAGCAAACAATATTGCGGTTACTTTATGAAATATTAATTACTCGAAAAAAAAAAAAAAACTCGACATACAGTGTGTTAATTGTATATATGGAACAGTTAAGAGTTAAATTAAAAAAGAAAAAGAAAAAAAAATTTTTCCCGAACTACATAACAAGAGAAAAACACCTATAAATGTGGTGAGAGAAACAGAGGTACGGGGAATGAATATGCACACAAGCCTGCCTTATATAATTAACTTGGGTAAGTAATGTTAAATGAGCTTATATTGCATACGTAAATTATTAAAATTTTTATTAAAACTCAAAACACTACAGAAAGCAAAAATTCCAAATAATCCTTTTTACTATACATGCAAATAGGTCGACAGCCGTAAACAGCCCTTGTTTTTATCTCTTTCATTAAATTATAGTTTTGCGATTATACAAAGAAAAAAGAGTAATAATTTTTTTAAAAACTTTTACAATTTTTTAGAAATATTTTCTTGTTTTTTTTGCAAACAATGGCGATTATTGTTAAAAATTCCTCTCAAATAGACAGCACCATTGCAAGTCTAAAATATTTCAAATATATTTTTTTTGTAAAGTGTCGACAAGTTATACAACAACCATTTTCACTTAAGCCTTGGACTTCATCATCATGAAGCTGGGTAACCGCGAAGTCACTTAATTTTCAGCGCGTAGTTTCTAGGAATAATCTTTAAAATCAACATACAGCAGTATCCGTCATTGCTAGCCAATATCCCTACAAGCAGCCAAGTAGATAAGAGTAGCGATTACCAAGCCCGAGTGCACGGGCTCAAAACTCGAGAGCGGCAGAGTTTAGTATGGTCGTAGCTATAATGGCCGCTCAATCGGCTTGCATACACCTACTAGGCTGTGGTCATCTCCGTATTTCTTTCTCTTTCTTCGCTTTTTTCTGATCGTCACTTGAATGTTACTCGAATAGGGTGCTCGTTAGCTGAACGTTTTTATTCTACACTTCTATATAACCTTTATAAGTTTTTGTTCCAAGTGCATCATCGAACAAGAGTGTACTTATCTTTGTATTGAATTTTCAAAGCGATCTGTTAAATATTTCGGTTAGTTTTTTTTTAAAAAGGAGGAGGCAACTATGCATTTAGCGGAATTTGTTTTTTAATTGGCAATAAGGATGATTTGTGCCTTTTATAATATGGGGGCAAAATTCTTTGCTTGCAAATAATTCTTCCTATTAAATTTTGGGCTTTTCTCCAGGCTTTATGAAAAGAGTGCTTATCTCAAAGCCGAACGTTTTGTGGAGGTTACATCCTAATGTTCTTTCTGCTACTTTCTGACTTCTTTTATACGATAACACACATGCTTAGAAAGTATTTGCATTCGTTTAAAAGCATTTTCAAACAAATGCAGCTCCATCGGGACGTGCGTTAGGTAGATATGATGCTCAAAAGTATTCGAAAGCTTTCCATTGGCCTTTCGCCAATACATTAAAAGCTTGCAATTAAGTGTTTGTGATTGAATATGAATCCGGCTATAGAATTATGTATTTTTATGTCGTTTTCTCTGTTCGAAGGTAC
>CCAG010023315.1:0-65504 GCA_001077435.1 Glossina morsitans morsitans
AAAAAAAAAAAAGCACTTTACTTAAATTACAAAAAAAAAATGTTGAATCTATTATGTTCTGCCTCACAAAAAGATAATTATCAAGTTGTGTCGCCGCCGGATGTATATGGTCCACACGGGCAAGAAGTTTTAAGAGATTTTGATTTCAACGAGTTTAAGTTTCATGTTGAATTGGTAAATATTCCATACGAAGCCTTAATACACATTATGAAGCGCAGTGATGACGGTGGTATGAGAAGCACGTTACTTGTAAAACGTATCAAGTCCGCATTAGAAAGTGTCGTTCGTGAGCATACCTACTATCTGTTGTGCGTCAACGAATTTTACTTAATGATATGGCTAAATGAAAGGGTCTATTTCATTTTTGATGTGTGTGCGGTACAACAGATTTCAATACGGATGAGGATGAGGGTGTGCCCATGCTTATTGGTCTGAAGACGTTAGATAATGTTAATCATCTAATATTAAATTTAAGTGGATTAAATGAAGTGGATCCATGCAGTATACGTGGACCAAAAGTGATCCAGTTAGTCTCAACTTCCGGAAATATAATACAACGTTCTTATGGCCGTTCACCGCCAGGGTATGAAATTGCTAATAACGATTACGCTTATGTAGCGGAAAAGTTGCATTTGTCCTTAAACCCAGCCGCGTTATTGCGTAATCGAAGCGCCTTGCCAGCGGACGTTACTGCCTTCGTAGTTTCGAAAATCAATCACCCGGCTACCTGGAACACAGGAATCGTCGATATTATATGTTTTGCAGTCAACTTTTGTCCAACGTATTGGCTGGCGAAGTACACATTTACACTTCAACACAACACTTCTACACTGATAAATTATAAAGATTCTCTAGGGCAAGATTTTTGTGTAGGACCCCCCAAATTTCGGCGAGCTAGCCATAGTTTAGGAAGAGCCCTTCAGGTATACTACAGACCTTTTCGCAATATTTGATTGAAACTACCGAGCTTCTGGCTGCAATGCTTTGGGTATCATCAGCGATGAGAAAGCAATCAACCACCAAATGAAAATTCTCTTTTTTATCTTACATTGCATTGTAAGAACTTTATTTATGGTAAAAAAAAAAAACGTGGCGAACTGCAATGAAACCCACTGTATACTTTTTAAAGATAACATTTTGATTTAATTTATTTAAAATTTGACGCATCTTCAAGCGTCAATATGATGACGGGCACCTGGCTTATCGGCCAAGAAATCGCTGAACTGCTGATATGGCGTCGAGCCTAAAGGCAATTCTTTCCACAGGTCCGGAGTTAAGTAGGCATATGTTTTCGCTATGGCAGCATAGGTAGCCTTGGCAAAATTACCCAAGGTCCCGGTTGAACCACGGGCAGAAGTGTAGCAATCCTCAATACCAGCCATCATAAGCAGTTTCTTAGGAACCGGGGCAGATACAATGCCAGTGCCACGAGGTGCTGGGATCAAACGTACTGACACTGAACCGCATTTGCCCGTTACTTTGCAAGGGACTGTGTGGGGTTTACCAATTTTATTGCCCCAATAACCACGTCGAACAGGTACCACAGACAATTTTGCCAAAATAATTGCTCCACGGATAGCGGTAGCAACCTCTTTGCTGCATTTAACACCCAAACCAATATGGCCGTTGTTGTCCCCAATAGCCACAAACGCTTTAAACCGTGTACGTTGGCCAGCACGAGTTTGCTTCTGTACCGGCATGATCTTTAAAACTTCATCACGAAGAGCAGCGCCCAAGAAGAAGTCGATTATTTCGAACTCTTTGATAGGCAGAGAGTACAGGTAGATCTCTTCTAATGAACGTATTTTTCCGTCCTTTACCAAACGTCCTAATTTGGTAACTGGTACCCAGTCTTTAGAATCTTCTTTTCCCCCGCGTCCTCGGCCACCACGTCCACGACCACGTCCCCGACCTCGACCACCACGTCCACCACGAGAACCAAATCCTCCACGAAAACCACCACGGGCTGGAGCTGCGTCCGCCATTCTAGAAATTCGGAAGCAAAAGATATTGAACACGTTACATTACAATCAAATTGAGGTTATATCATATATTATGCTTCAATCTCAGACACCTTTAGACCATCTTTGGGTAGAAATCAAACTGAATTTAACCCTCTGGTGGAAACCGCAAAAGGAATTAATATATTATCATCATATTAAGCACTGGCGTACGACATATTTAATTACAAATTTCCGATGCAAAATTTATACTATTTTCAATTAATATGAAAAAGGAAAATTTACTTTTGCTATGAAAAGGAAATTGTTAAATTCTTTTTTAATTGTAAAATCCAGTTTTACAATGTCATACAAAAAAAAAAAAAAGAAAACAAATCGATAATATGTACTTACTTGGAGTTAATAGTTTACTTATATCGGTGAAGGCAAAAAATGAAATGAACGAGCGAGAAGTCGCCATTTTGCAAAGAAGCCGTACGGCATATATTGCCAGTTTGTTTAATTTTGGTGTTTTTATTCACCATCCTTGCGCTTATGCTTATTTAGGAAATTTGTTAAATATATTTTAGGGATAATAAAATTTCTACCGTCAGTTGGTATTACAATTCATAACAAATATATTGAAATTGGAGGTGATCCCATTAAATGTTATATATTTGGAATTTGACCGCTCATATACTGCTAGTTTGATATCAAGGATATGTTAAATTTAGAAAATTTCAAAATCAGAATTTGCATTTTTTTTTCCATTTGTTAATTCTCTATACAGAAATTTTTTGAAATGACAGTTTATTTTTCAAATCGTAATTAAATAATTCGCTAATTTTAAACTTGAATTGTCTTTTTGCTATAACGAATAAATTAGAATTTTTAAGTTTTAAGTTTCAAATTCAATTTTTATTTCTGTGACTAAAGGGTGGGAGAGAATATATGGAAGAATCGTTTGTCCTTCAATTTGAAATATCTAGAAACTTACATGATGGACTCCATTGTGATGATATATTCTTGAGAGAAAGTGGCTATCTATCATATTTCTATACTATATATCCGTGCAGTTGAAATGCTCTAGCCAAATTAAGCCAGAAATCAATGCGAACTGCTCGCCGATGATTGAAGAACGCTAAAGATAAAAAACAAACACCAATTTAAAATTTATTACAAATATGTGCAAGAGCCACTTAATCGTTTAGGATGATATATAGACCAAATTGGTGAAATAATTTAATATTAAGGTAAGATTGGATACCCTGTAAGAGAAATATAATTGGCTTGCTTCTTCTCAATAGCTTTCTGCTTGCTTTGAGTGTTTTTTGCGCGAACTCATTTCTATATATTTGTGAAAAAAAATTCACTAAAGTACCTGATCAAAGCTTCATTAATAAGACTGCCAATGCAATTCGTGTATCGAGTTTGCAAAATTTTTATACATAGGTAACTAACACAAGTTTCGTATTGATAATTTCTGTTAATGTAGAAAGAAAACAGCATTTTTTTAGAATTCTTTGATTTATAGAATCAAAACCAATATATAGAAAACTTTATTTGATGGGATCAATAAAATTTCATTGAAAAAGGTTCTTTTATAAAGGGGGAAAATCTATGTTATTGAATGTTCGCTGTAAAAACTGCATTTTTATTTCAGTTTTTATAACATACCTGTGTTAAAAGGATTTGGCTTGTGCTTGTATTTTGTTTTACCAAAAAGAAGAAAGAGTAATTTCTTTTCATTACTTTTCATTCTTTTTTATAACGGAAAGCAAAGTGCTGATTTTCTAACGGTAATCGGCGCAGAGTCGAAAGACTGTAGTTGAGAATACATATATATTTATATATATATATATATCACAGAGTACTTTATTTAATGTGAAGTCAGAATAATATGTTTTTCTTGTCAATCGTTTCGTAGCACTTTCACAATAGATAGCTTCAGAAATTTACAGATAATATTCCAACTTTTTTCAATTAAATAATAAATTTTGTGTTGAAAACGAAAACTTGAAGACATATCGAAAACTTTGCAAAAAAAAAAAAAAGGAATACAACAGCGAAATGACACTTGGCGAGGTTTTGCATTACATTGTTATTGGCAATCCAGTGAGCAGTGCACTTATTAATACGACGTCATCATTATTAAGTAAAGGTGGTGGGAAGCATTTTAGGCTAAATAACGTAAGAGAAATGTTTGTGTTTTTAATGAAAATACTATTTGCTTTTCTTTTTTCTTCTTTTAATTTACATCTTTAGGAGCTTGAAAAAGTATATATTCCAGAAATGCCTGAAAAAATTGTGAGTACTACAAAACAGGTTTTGACGACATCTTATCCCATGCTATGGAGATTGGCTGGACGAAATTACAATTTTATACGATTGGCTGGATTAAGTGGTGCATCGGCCGTAATATTAGGAGCCATTGGTAGCCATGAACTTGTTCTGCCGGAAAAAGGAGAATTAAGAACTGTTTTTGAAACAGCAAATCGCTTTCATTTCTTTCATTCTATCGCTCTACTAGGTGTTCCTTCAACCAAACACCCTGTTGTTGTAAGTTATTATCATTGCATACAATTTCCTATTAGTCGATTGATGATGACACCCTTTATTTTTTATACATTTATTACAATATTAAGACTGGCTCTCTTATGATTATTGGCACTGCCCTGTTTTGCGGTGCGCTTTATTATCGTGCTTTTACTGGAAATAAACCACCATATCCACGTCTTGCTCCATTAGGAGGTTCCTGCCTTATAGCCGCCTGGTTATCGCTTATTCTGTAAAAAACAGTTATATCCTTCTTTGCGAAAGTAAAAATAATATATTAGTCGTATTCCTTAATGTCTTTGCTACTGTCATTTCAATAATACTTATTTTTCGTCTGTCTTATTAATAAATTTTTTTGTTATACTAATTCGGTTAGATTTTGATGAATTTCTTTATATGCTTAAGTCATGGAGGGAACCTCGGTTTCATTAAACATGAGCCCACATGAGTGACGTAAATGAATATTTTTTAAAAATATTAGGATGTGGGCTTGCATGACTAAGTTTATGTGATGCATATATATATATGCATGACGGTCCCTTCAAGGGTATTGCGTTACGAAGATTGCGATGATAAGCCTAGAAATATAAGGAAGAGATTCGAAGCTTTTTGGCACTTTATTTCTGGTTGTTGGCTTAACATCGTCGGCATACATTAGTACTCTTGAATGTTGTATTATGTTAGGCCTACATGGCTCTCCTATGGAACTCAAGATTTCATCATTCTATGGTCAGACATTTGAGATTTAATTAAAACTCTCTGGGTACGATCCACGAAACCAATTTGCAAGCCCATGAGTAAAACCAATTTTATTTATTTAAGCTAGTAACTCATGACTAATTTTGTCAAACGCGTTACTAACGTCAGTATAAATAACGTCTATTTGGATACCATCCTTGAAGGTGTCAAAGAATAAAAGGCAACCAAATTCTAAGAGATTAGTAACTTTTCCGGTCATAAAGCTATGTTGGCAAGGCGGGACAACCGATTTAATACCGTTAACTAATCTGTTTGCAACAAGTTTTTCCAACAATTGAGGCAATGCGGATAATATCGTAATGTCTCTGGAATTATAAATTGACTGTCTACTGGCAGACTTATGCAGCGGTAATAGATAACTGCATTTCCAGATATCTGGAAAATCTCTACTAGACAGTGCAAGGTTGAAAATATGTTTAATCGGTTTCACTAAAACATCCGCACCACTGATTAGAACACTGGGAAGATAGGTAATAGAATTCAGATCAGATACTTCCATATCATCAAGATGCATATGTGGCGGTAAACAATAAATCCTCCTTATCGAATTAACAACACAATTAAAAAGCTTTTGGGATTCCTCTTAAAATTCAGTCTCATTTTCTGTAAATAGTGTAAGTGACACTTATTACTAAGAGTACAGAATCGGGCAACCGCTTCGTTTAAACTTTTTAAGCAGCCTATTCCTGTAGTTTCTAAGGCAGTTAAGCTCTTTCGTCCGTCAAGGAGGACACCTAGGCATAGTTTCGGCCAAATAAAGAGGCACGCATTATAGAGTGATCCACAGTTCACCTTAAAAAAATCATATCTATGTACCCTGATGAAAACAACCTTTTGGCTGGCGGTGCGAGAAATTGATAAATCAACTATATTTGAAAATACTAAGTTCAGTAATCGGTTATTAGAATTGTATACCATATTTAGCTGCGTCAAGCCCAGACACCCTATTTCTTCAAGGAAGGAGTCATAACGAACCTCCGAGTAAAGCGGAATATAAAATCCACCCTCATAATCGTGATTCTACTCTACAGCTCAACGGATAGCAGATTCACGGCCGCTACACCGTTCGATTCGATATCCGCAGATGCGCCACCCTCCGATGCCAGAATTTGAATAACCACCGGCCCTGTAAGGGAGGGTCCACACGCCACACTACGTGTTTTGTAGTCGATTTTGGTCGATGGCCTTTTAACAGCTCACACTGCTCAAATCTTTCTTGATACTCCATGAAATAGTCCACTAGAGCATCCAGCATCTTTTTAGTTTTCGCAAATTCTATTTTGGTTCGCACGGCATCCGCAGTCTTCCCTGTCAAACCCTCACATTTATCTTAAAATAAATTAAAAAAATAAGAAACAAGTAAGAAAATTAAATTCGGTCGAGATCGAATCTTTTATACCCAGCACTGTTTACCCCAAAAAAAGACAAAAGAAGTAAGAGAATTAAATTCTCATGCTTTATATAGTATATATAGTATAGAGTGGGGGCAGTTTATTTCTTCTATTTTCAAAATAAAGGTTTTCGTCGTAGAGGCATATGGGCGTGGTAGGGTTGTACTTTAAAAAGTTTAGGTCAAATCCAAATTCTTTAACAAATTTTTAGGCGATATCTTCATTTTCGCTAACGGGAGAACGTTTACTACAAATACTACAAAGTTACGCAAGCAGACAGATGGGCAGATAAACAGGCGGACATGTTTGGATGCATTCAAGGATTGTAACTGGCCACAAATATTTTATGCGATTTTTGAAGCCTGTTTCTGCGTGTTATAAAGGTATTGAAAAAATAATTAAATTTTGATACACTATGATATTGGATGGGCGTGGTAAAGTACTTCCATTTTTGTGCACAGATGCTACAGCTCAGTTACCCATAGCATGTGCGTTCAAGTTTTTGTACATTTATTTGCTATAGGTTTGAGGAACAGAACTGTTATCTGTGGACTTAAACCGATTTGGTCCATTTTCAATAGCAATCTGCTTGCAAGAACTTCCAATGTTTCAAATTTGAAGTTGATAGTTTAATTTTTGCGGCTAGGAGAACGTTTCCAACAGACATTACATAGACGGACAGATAGACATGCTTAAATCGATTTAGAATTTGATGCAGATCAAGTATATATATATTCTTTGTGGGGTCTTTGATGCTTCCTTTTAGGCGTTGCAAACGTTTTGACAAAATAAATATACTTCTCATCCTTCGGTGATGGGTGTAAAAATGGCAAAAAAGTTTGGTATTCTATATTATACACTGGGCATGGTAGATTTTGTAACAGATGTCATAGGATTATTCATAGAATAGAAATGAAAATTTGCTTTCTTATGTAGATGGTAACTTATAAAAAATGCCAAAAACACAAATTTATTCTGTATTAGCGGCGCGTTCTTTGACAGCTTCACGCTATATACGAAATAGCAATCCGTTGGTAAGAACTTTCAGCACTTTTGCCAATTTTCCATTTTTGCGACTAAGCGAATGCTTACATGCAGAATTTAATATTGGTATATATTTATACATATATAATTTATAAAATCCCTGAAACATCCTTCTGGGCGTGGCAAACATTTTGACAAAATGAATATAATCCGAACTATGATTGTATCAATCAAGTTAGCTTAGACGACTACAGTCGACTTGTCAAGTCTAGTTTCGTTCATAACTTAATCCAGGGAATGCGGATCAGATGCGAACTCTCGGAGGCTTACAAATAAAACTATTGATTTCATTTATAATAGCTCGGGGCATCATAGGAGGAGTTTTGGGTAGTGTCTTTGGCGTAGTGTCACTACAAAGGAGCATAAGTGAAGCTTCACTCGGGTCTTGACAGCTTTTTCAGATAGTTTCAAGGTACGAACATAGAAAAAAAAAAAAAACAATTTATATGATTATTTAGAAACTGCTTCTGCTAGGTTAACAAAATCACTGGTTTCGGTAATTCGTTGAAATTAACAACTATAATATAACTATATATATATATATATATAGTATATACGTATATATATATATATATATATATATATATATATATATACATGTTCTTACTTTATTATAACGATAAGAGATTTTAGAAAGAGAAAAGTTTGTGTACACACATATATGATGGCAATAAAATGCTTGTCATAAGGTAGAACAAGTGAAAATAAGATTGTAACTTAAATAAAAATTATAAATTTGGATTTATCTTGAAATTATATGAATGAACTCAGATTCATGTAACTTGGCAACTAAATACTGCGACATTAAATTTAATTAAAATAATAATATTTTAAAAATGTTTGCTCCTAAATACTGATTACATATTGAATTAAATTTTCAAAAATTCTTCGGCTTTTCAAAAAAAAAAAAATAAATCAAAAGATAAAGCATTTCCAATAGATTTTATTTAATTGTATTAGTGTAAGGCAAACGAACGTGTAAATAATTGCATCGTTTTAGTTAAGAGATAAATAATAAGATTTTTGCGTTCTAAATTTGGAATTGAGGAGCCACACTATATATTCTTAAAGATAAATTGCACAGTGTCTGTGCATTTCATTTTAGTCATAACATCGCAATTATATTTTAGTCAAGATGTTCTTCCCATCATCGATCGATCACGCTTTTCTTGTCTGTTGTCAATTTTGAAGCAACGGATAAAATGATAATTAAAATAAAAATTGTTTTAAAATGATCCGAATAGATAAGAGGTTAGACTGAGCCAGAAATTCAATACGAATTTGAACAACGTTGGAAACGCTTTACTTGATCGGTTTAGCAAGATTTGATCGAATATGATATTCACGTTGTCTGGCACAAGTGAGGTCGCTGACGCATAGGCGCATAACTTAAACTAACGTAGTTTACAGTAGCATTTGATACTAACCAATGGACTTCATATTTTTATACCCTACACGACTTCAGGTAAAATTATTACATTGCGGATTTCTCAAAACAGGAATGTATACTTGATCAGAATGACTAATCATTGTAATCAGTGTAAACAATTTGAAGGTCCTACAGGTTCAAAAGTTCGTTATATCTTCTATTTGTTGTGGTGCAAGAATATATGAAGTTTGGTTGGACGTACGCAACGGTTACATGGACTTGAGATAGATATCCGATCGATTAGATCGATTCATTGTCTGGATCGATCTAAGCTTCTCTGTCTGTCTGTCCGTTTTTCAGCCTTCTTTTTGTTGAAAAGCTGTTATATGAACACCTAAATTAGGCGAGGCGGTGTGTGTATTTAATAATGGGTCGTGTTCCACTATAGTGTTGTTTCTTACTTCAAGTTCTTGAGAAGCGCAGCTCGAAATATTAAAACCATCCAATTTTCCTTCAATTGATATTTTCATACCTGACTTCCTAGATGCGATTGTACGGGTATATTTACTAATACATATATCAAACTCATTATGAGAACTTAAGAAAAGTTTTTCTTTTTTTATTGAATTATACATAGTTCATATCATAGTCAATTTAAAAATTGTTGCCTTAAGAGAAAAGGAGAGAAACAGTTTCGTCTCATTCTTTGGGAGATAGATTATCATCGTCTTATTTGCGAATTGAAGTAACATTTTTTCGAAAATTTTAGAAGTTTAATTCATAGATATATAGGCGCTTGTATGTGTTGTACAATTCAAAATACACTTTTACTTACATTAAATTAATCTGCATAGATATACGCAACAATGGTTATAAAACTAACCGCGTTGTTACTTTTACATGTGTAGTTAACAATTTTTATGAGTTGTGTGATAAAGTTTTTTTCATTATTTGTTTTTGTTTTATTTTATTTTTATTTTACTTTATTTTATTCTTTTTTTTTTCTTTTCACATTATATACATGTCTAAGACGTATAACGCTTGCGCTTTTCATTTCATTTAAGTTATACTTTTCTATTGTTTACAATTTATTCTCCACTGTTTGCCTATAAAAGTGTTTAATGCGTTCCATTCAAGATCAGTCAGCTTAGTTGTGAAGATTGACTGCGTTGGTTACTTGAAGGGGAAACAAAAAAGGATTTACATCTTAAATATGTATTAAAATTTAATGAGCTGGTGTGCGTGCGTTTCTGTGAAAAAGAATTTAACAAATTTTTGTAAAATTTTTCATTTTTAAATATTCTTAAAAAACAAGAAAAATATAAATATAAAAAATGTGCGAATTTAAAGATAAACAAGATAGTGTAGCCTGTAAGTATTCTTTAAATTTCAAAATTAATAAATCTCTCTATAAAAACCGTTTCAAGTTAAATTATATATATATGTATATATATATATATATATATATATATATATATATAAAGTTAAATAATAATTCCAATTGATATAATCGATCGATATTTAATGCCATTTCTCAATGCTTTTTCTCGTTTCTTAAAAGGGATTAAATGCAACGAGTAGAGAAAGGCAAAGGAAATGAATGAACTAAAAAAAAACTGAAACTAAAATATTTTTGGATAGGTTTGGTTGCTGTATCGCTGAAAATTCCATATGGATCACGAAATTATTTTCTTTGAAATATTCCATTAACTATTTCCAAATTTCCAAATTTCCAAATTTCCAAAAAACTTACTTACATACATCATATCTATAACGTCATCCCAGAAAGATTCGCTTACGAGCTTAATTAATAGATAACTCATTTTAGTGTGTTGTTATTCTTGCATTAAAGGTCCATCCTTCTAACGAACTAAGTTCCGTTTATGGGACTGATCCTTGTCTCGCAAAGGATAGATAAGTTATTTTCGTGTAGTGTTATTGTTGCGTTAAATACCCAGCCCATTCGATAATGGACCAACCGAAGGAAAAGTCTTTACCATCTAGACAGCTTTTATTCATTCGTTTACCGTAAAGAGAGACCCTTGCCTATAGCAAAACATGTACCTTTAAAGTCTCTATAAATTGTCTTCATATAAATTTGACACTTGAACTTGAAAACGGACTGAGTGGACCCGCACATTTTATATATTCGAGCAAAGGTGAAATTTCAAAAAAAATGTGAAAATTGCTTGGTTGATATAATACACAAGGAAATCTTAAGCCAAGTGAATGCGACAAACTCGTACCATTAATTTCAATTAAAAATAATTTTCGATCTATTGATCATCTGATAAGAAGTTTAATCGGTGGTCGCTTCAAAAAAAAACAAAAAAAGATTCTAGACTTACCTATCCGTCCGGCTGTCTAACTGAAATTTTTAATATGTTTTACCAGAATTTGGACGAACACTATTGCTAGTGGTTCGGACCGGATCACTTTTTCGGTCATTTTTACCTTATAAAGCCTTATTATGAAAGAATGATTGTTGGTGGGAGTGCGTAGGACAATAAATGATTGTTCGTATCCCCCTAGAGCGCTTTTAATTAATTTTAATATACATGCTGATCTTCAATACAATTTTTAGATATCTATTATCTAAAATTGTTGAAATTTAAATTCGATCAATACCGACGGCTAAGTTATCAGTTATGTCAAATATGTCCGTCCACAACTTTAGTGCAAAAGTTGGAGGGCGAAGCTTTGAAAACTCATATATTCTTAATTCATTTCATTCAAATCTACAGGCCATAATAGGTGTGATCGATCTACTCCCTTAATAGTAGTGAATGTAAATAGTGAAAATATCGATAACATTGATCGAAATGCAATTTTAATAATAATTTTCCTTAAAGTGGTGAATATTTACGATTCGTTTAGTGGTAGTTGTCACCAAATTGTTTTCAAAGACTTTGTTTACGTTATTTGAGGTCAAATTCGTTAAATGAATTGTTTATGAATAAATTTTATTGAAACTAATAATGGACAAGCGAAAGAGTATATTTATCGCTGCAGCTTTTATAGTGAAAAGCAAGAAGTCATTAACGTCAAATTAGAGATTTTTAAGTTTGCGTACATTCTAAATAGTAGATTTCATTACGTATATATATACGTATATAGTTATCGATCGATTTAACTTAATTTTGTCGTTAGGTCTGTGTGCATACACATTACATACCTATGTACATATTATTATATACATATAAAAGCTTATATTAAGAAATAATTGCGTTAGTGTTTTGCACGAAGAATGTGGAGCACAGAATAGCTTTCGATATGTATTGGCAGAGACTAATTTGTCCTTTAAAGACTCCAGCACCCGTTTGTCCGTCTGCCGTTCGCGATAAAGAGGCAACGTATTCATATTCGTGTATTTGTCGTCAATTGAAAAACTATATACGCGTATACTCCCGGCGTAAGAAAGTAAGTAGATCTGTACAAAAAAAAAAAAAAAATTTCGTTACACATCTGCCAGAGGGTTAAGCAAACATCGCATTGTATTACAAAAATAATAAAACATCAATAACAGCTAACTTAGTTAATATTTGAATTTATCTTAGCAGCCTCAAGTAGTGCAAAAATTTCAAATCAGTATTCTCACCAAGTAAAAACATTATACTGGACCACAACTCCAAATCACTTCGCTTAATGTAGTTGTCTATATAATAACTTTTCAAAATAGGGTTTTATATGAGATATGGTCGAAAAACTAAAGAAGAGATTTCATCAAAATATCTCAAAAATTGCGACCTATAGTCTGCAGATAAGAAAACAAAACGGACAGACGGACAGAGAAGCTTGGATCGATCCAGAAAGCGAATCGATCTAGATTCTTTTATTAAAATATTTTAAAACTCATGGGCTGTAGGTTATATACAAAATAACAAAACGGACAGACGGACAGAGAAGCTTTGATCGATCCAGAAGGCGATTCGATCAAGATCCATTTTTGGTGGCTTTCATTCTTTTATCAAAATATTTTAAAACTCACAGGCTGTAGATTGTACACAAAAAAACAAAACGGACAGACGGGCAGAGAATCAATTGCGTACCTCCGCCGAAACTTAATATATCCTTATACCATAAGTCGTACAAGAACTGACTATCTAATCTTTGACCCCGTAAGACGATTGAATTGTTTGCCTTTCGATCATTCTGACCGGGATAGATAGATATTTCGAGAAAGTTACAATGCGTTTTTTTATATTGCACGCGGGACTACATATGCCTAACAAATCTAATGTAACTTCTCTTCGCGTTATTTGTTAGGGGGATGATGGAGAAAAGGTAAATGCAACATTATGCGTATAGTCGGTTATAAACGGATTACGTGCTGGTGGTGACTACTATCAATAGGCAACAGATTCCTACATTTACTGTTATAGTAAATGTAATGTAAATAAATAGAAGCGTACTATTGAGAAGTGAAATTGATAATTGCTTGATAATGTGCTGTCAAAACAGACTACAGTTTCTTGGAATATAAGGAAAAAAAAAACCTGATAATTGAAGTTCGATTGATTATAAGGAACAATACGTTGAGTAAATTGTTTGTAATCACAAGTGTTTCTTCTTTTTAAAATAAATAAAAAAAAAAAATTATATTCATTTAATTAAAATAATTAAATGAATATAAATTGCTCAACGTTGTCTTTACGGGATATTAATAATTAAGGGTTTTTTTTTTTTTTTTTTTTGTGAAATACTCTTTTAACGATCAAATGGATGAATATAGTAAGATATTTATTTAACAATTAATCCATAAAGATAATACTATTAAATAAAATTTTGCGAATAGAAGAATCTAAGAAGAAAATATTCATTTCTTGTTCTCTATGCTCATTACATGAGAAGGAAAAGAATTAAATATTTTCCAAAAAAATTTTTATTGCAATTAAATTCAATTTGAATCGTGTAATAAATTTTAATCGACTCTCTGTTACCTTAATTATTATCTTATGAAATAATTAAGAAAAGCATATCGATTACGGGGAACTACCGTTGAAGTCCATTGCTGTTTACTAAACTGGCTACTACTAAATCACCAGATAATTGTTGATAGCGGTCTTTGCAATCGCATTAACAAAAGCTGCATAATATTCATTCAGCTTGTCTTGGAATTAAAATTGTCAACGTTGAATGGATCAGAGATATCGTGAAATAAATTCCGTGGCAATCGAGAATATCTTAACTAATAATAAGAACGTTTTGATATTTATGAAAGTAGTCGCAAAAGATACAAATTTAATATGAATGTGACTGAGTGGGGAACAGCAAGATCGTAGTATGACTGACTGTCTCTCATCTTAAGTGTGTCCAACTGCAAATTCATATACTTTTCTTCGTTCACTATATAAGTTAAAGTTAAGTCGTTATTCTTTCGAACTTGTTTCTTACAATTCAATGTAATTGTAATTAAAAATTTGCCCCTTTGAGAGAATAGCAGATTTTATATATACCTTTGATTTAATCGTGCCATTTACTTTCCCAATAAATATTTATTTAAGAATAACATGTAATTTAACTCAAGATAAAACATCAAATAATTTCAACTTTTCCATAAAATGTAAATCATATTTTCGGACGGAGGGAATAATTTTTAGTATGCATAAGTACGCACTGAACCATGTTATAGAGTCTGTCTGTCTTAAGTTAAAGGCATGGAAAAATCTTTGCTCAAACAATTTAAAAGCAAGGCATGGTTTGTTCGATAGTATGATATAGTTCTGCGAATAAAAAAAAAATCAACAACAAGAATTTTTTGCACATTGATGGACATTATTTGATTTGTTTGTAGATGAATTGCTTTTCTTCGCCCTCCAATAATGAATTTTGCAGAAAACATTTAAAATTTACTTACATAATACATAGTTTTACATAAATTTCTGTCATTTTAAGCGAGAAATAGCCAGCAGGATATATACTGTGAATCATCTCAGACTTAGATTCATGCTGATAAGAAAAACAAAATGCATCGATAACTTAACACTTTCATCGCTTTGTGTCGTATGTTAAATATTTCTCCGAAAATTGGTTCAGCGTCCATGTACTTCAGTTACATAGCATGTGATGTTTAGTTTGGTTTTGTTAGTTCTCGAGTCAATTTTAGGGACTCATAACTAAATAACCAGTTAGTTGAAGTAGACTTTGGGCCAACACTCCTATATAACATATGACCGCAATGTTTTATTTAATTCTTTATGCAACTGTATCCTGTCGGTAGAGTGAACTTTTGGAGAGTATACGACGATACGAATTTTTTTTTTCAAGACCTATTATTGATCTATTAGCGTGAAAGTGGCCGTAATTGAATCTCAATTGTGCGAAAAATAAATGAAGGCAATTGCGATTGTAACAAATTAAAACCAGCATGAACATAAGGACAAAATATGCAATCGACTAATAAAGAAATTCATAATTGTAATGGAGCGAGAAAAGTGGTTACAAAAGCAAACAAATGAAAAAAAACATTGAGCTCGTTAATGTGATAGTATACTAAACACATTGTCGTATTTAGAGAATCGTTTCAACGGAAAGACCTATTGATGTCGCGTGGATTCGGGGCTCTTTCAAGTCTCTCGACCGATATGTCACGATATAAACGCAAAAGGAAGCACATAAAAATCGCTAATCGCCCTTTTACAATGAAATATTTTTTGGAAGCTCTTTAAAGTTTCTTTCCGATATTGCCTACGAAGTGATACAGTAAATATGATCTGCGATATAATGGTTATCGAAACCGATATATATATGCATCATCATCATCCATTTATGTACATTTATTAAAGTATGAAGCATATCAGAATTTAATTGAATTGATTCGTATGTAAAAATATGCGCACACACAAAACAATATAGACGATCGATCAGACGACAGACACTCGAACCACTACAAATATATCTATCTTTATGAAATATGATTAAGACACTTCGTAATAATTGCCGGCTCAATTAAATGATCGCAAATGTTGTTTTCTTCTTTGTTTTTTTTTTTTTGTCATTTGTTTTTCTTTTCTTCACTTTGCGTAAACAGAAAATAAATGTGCAGGAATGTGAAATGTAAATGTATGGAAATGTCTACAAACAGTAATTGAAAGTGAGATAAAGTTTCATACGAAAGCCACATATATATATATATATGTAATAAATACAAATGTATATATATATATAGTACATAATGTATATAAAATACATCGTGTACATAATATCTGAATAAAATCAAAATGTAAATATGTTTACCATGTGGGTGTAAATAAAAATAGTTTTACTTATATTTCGGGAAATTTCTTACCAAAGTAAATACGATTAAATGGGAAGAGGCTTAGTCTTCTTCTTCCTCCTCATCTTGCCACGATTTATTAAACGTATATGCATGTATAGATAGGTCGGTCTCTTCTAATTGCTGTCTTGTTTTTCTAGTGTTTAAAATGTAATAGAGCTCAGTAACAAGTGTAAGCAATATTGGAGTGCATATTAATTAGCGGGTAACATCTCTGTAGACAGAGAGAGAGAGAGAGAGAGAGAGAGAAAGAGACTTTTTAGAAAATCATTTTCACATTCTTTAATTGACTAAATAGATGCTTTGAAACTTCTAGAATATGATAAGGAAAAGTTCACCACTTAACACAAATTTCTTCTCTTTTGGAAATTTCAAGTTTTTCCTCTGATAAATAAATCCATACCGCATTATTACGGCTTAATGTCTGTCTTATCTGCTTGTGATATCAAACTTCTCTAATAATAATCGAAAAGATGTCTTCAGAACAAAGCATTTCTAAACAAAAACGATGCGAATAAAGTTTAACAGATTCGATCGCTGCGGAAGTAGATATTAGGCCGAGAGTAATTCGAAGGAGAATCGGTCCTTCTGTCCAGAAATTTAATGTGCTTACTGGACATATGAACTCGGCTATAAAATTAAAGCTTCTCTGCCATTTTGCGACACCAAAGTATACTCTTCGTGACAATTCGTGGCAAACAGCATAACTCCTTTAAAATAACATTTTCTAGGTTAACACAAAACACATTTACTAATATATTACAACAAATCATTGCATTTTGTTGATCGAAAATTTATCTTTCACGTTAAAATAGTCGCCAATCACATAAAGAGCAATATATTTTAGACTCTTTGCCATGCTTCTTCTGCGTTAACTGCACAGATTAAAGGATTTTTTTTCTTTAAATTAAAATTTTTCCCGAGTTAGACTATGTGTCAGTGACACTACGTGCCGTAGCTTTTGTGGTTTCTGTACACCAAGTCGCGCAAAAGTGACTCCAATCTTGATACTTTTGGTGATGGTTGTACTGTATTATAGTTTCTTCCGACCAAAAAGAAACCATTACTAGAGACCGTTTAACCGTGAATCGGTCGACATAATAAAAAATGGTTGTATCCCAAGTGCTATTGCATTGGTTACATTCATCCATTCAAAATCAACTTAACATACCGTATAACACAAGCGGCGTTCGGTATAGAAAGCACAAAGTATTTAGAGTATTTGATAGGAATTACTAAGTTCGGGTTTCAGGAACAGATGACAGACGGACATGTCTGCCTGGTGGGTATAAAAATTGACTCATAGAAACGAGAAATGTCGTTAACAGTTTAGGAAGCTTTAAAAAATGCTCATTAACTTTAATTCGTTGTCGCTCGTTATCGACAGTTCGTTCACGGCATCACTCGCGACGCCATCAATTGATAGTAAAATGTTACAACATTTTCAGGAAAAGTGCTTTTCGAACAAACGCCCTTTAGGTGTCTGTCAGTCCATATAAAAAATATCAATTTTCTTAGCAAATATTTTCGACATTAGCGAGAACTATTCTCTCTAAAGCGAATATGTTTTTTTTTTGTTTTGTTTATTTCTTTGTTCATGGAATATGTTTCTTGTAGCTGAGAAAACTAAATTAACGGTTGCTACTGTTGAGGGTGGAAATATTATTGCCGGACAACCTGAGCTAAGTAAAGGCACCGAGTATTTTGAAAACGCCTTAGAAGTGACCAGTGAGTAATTTTCTACATTTAATGCAATTCACGACGCCATCATTATGACTTGTAATATTTATATTTGTATTTTGTTATAGCTTTTGGTAAATTCAATTATCTTCTGATTTTAATATCTGGGGTAATACTTGCTAATGTTTTATTGGAGACATTGGGTATCAGTTTTGTGCTGCCTGTATCGCAATGTGATCTCAATTTGACAGTTTATCAACGTGGTGTGATGAGTGCGATCGGTTTTGCTGGCATCATTAGCAGTTCTCATCTATGGGGCTTTTTGGCTGACACTACAGGTCGTCGTAGTATCATAAGACCCACATTACTAATGGGATTCGTGTTTACCGTTGTTTCAAGTTTTTCAACAAATTTTTGGTCTTTAGTCATTTTACGATTTCTTAACGGATTTTGGTGGGTTTGTTAACTAATTGAAAATATTAATTTATTTATGCTTAATTTTATATAGCATTTCCGGCGGTTCGGCAACAATTTATGCTTATTTGGGTGAATTTCATACTGAAAAGAATCGTTCGCGCGCTATAATGGGTTCAGCTTTCATATTTGGTGTGGGTGCTATGATAATGCCCGGCATCGCCTGGTTGGTTATTAATCAAGAATGGCGTTTGCCCTTAACTTTCTTGGGTCTCACCTATAAGCCTTGGAGATTATTTATGGTGGTATGCGGTATCCCTGGCTTTTTATGCGGGCTAAGCTTATTCAGAATTCCTGAAAGTCCAAAATTCTTGCTAAGTCAAGGGCAGGAAGAGGAATGTTTGCAAGTTTTAAAAGATATTTATCGCTTTAATACCGGCAAGTTAAAAGAAACATTCCCGGTAAGTGCAATAATGAAAAGTTAGCATAAATTAAATGAAATATATATTAGATTTATCCGATATCGTTAGGTTGCCCATGTAATCGAAGACTTAGATAATAATACACGTCGTCATTCTAGTGATGAGAGAGATAAAAATCCAATAACCGCTCTATTAATATCAATGTGGTCTCAAACTCAGCCATTATTTAATCGAGAATATGTAATGACCACTGTATTAATATGTACCATACAATTTTGGACATTTGTTACCTCGAATGGCATGTATATGTGGTTCCCGGATATATTAAATAGCGTCGCCGAATTTATGAATGCTAATCCGGATAGTAGCGCCTATATATGTAATGTGGTTTATGAGAAGCACGAGAGTATTTTACAATTTGAATTGGCACGAAACGTGTCCGACACGATGATGGAGCGATGCAATGAAAAATTGGACATATCCACCTATCAAAAATCGCTTATCCTGGAATTCCTATACGCTGTAGGCTTCGCCTGTATCGGTGGCATTATTAATAAGATTAGCAAACGTACCATATTATGTAAGTGTATACGGAAATATTTCCTTTAACCGGTTAACTGTTTACTGCTGACGTTCATCCGTCCTTGTCGGATTTCCCCATCAAATTTTATCATTATGAATATGTATTTGCCATAATAATGTATCTTAAAAAGCATTTTTATCATTTTGTCAAGCCGTTTCATTCCAACCAACCTAATTTCATATTACATATACACTGTGTTTGTGACGAGCATACGTGTATATCGGTAAAGAAGTCGACACAGTTAACTGTTTGTTATGATTTCGTTGTTTTAATATTATTTTGAAAAATTTTTTTGCAGTTATTTGCTTAGCTGTCTGCGGTGCTTGTGGGATAGCGGCTCCGCTTATCAGTCAACCGAATATTGCCCTCTATATGTATTTAATTCTTTTACTATGTGGATTGGGTATAAATGTCTTAAGTGCCGCCACAGTTGATCTTTATCCGACTCGATTAAGGTTTGTAAATAAATATGAAATTGAGTTTTGAAGCAATTTTTAGGTTAATATGTTACGCTTTCTTGCCTTTTAGAGCTATGGCTGTTTGTATATCTCTGATGATGGGACGTTTGGGTAGTGTAGTCGGTGCTAATATTGTAGGCGCTCTCATTACCAATCATTGCGAGATTACGTTTATATCCTCCGGCGTTTCGTTAATACTGGCAGGTCTTTTGGGTTTTTTCATACCAAATCCAGCCAAAGATCGCATACCAATAGATACTCGCAGACGTTCTAGTTTAGTTTCAATGACGGGGAACTGAATTATTTGCTTAATACTTAACATACCTATACGCACAATTGTACCTAAAAATGCATACACAAGACACACGAACACAAAAGACACCAAAAAACACACTCACACAAATTTTACATAAATTTTATATTAATTTATAGTTGTGAGTCCTTTCCTTCAAGCAGTCATAATCCAATCCACATAAGTCTGATTTCTAATACATTAGCTAATCATAACGTGACTACACTTATATGCATTCCTTATACTTAAGATTACATGTTTCAACATGTATGTACATAAATTTTTTTATTTATATTTTATTTAGATAGAAAGAATAAAACGAACGAACAAATAAATAATAAATAGAAAGATTTACATAAATTTATTACTTTTTTTACTTTTTTAAATACAAAATGAGAGCGAACAGCATTTAAAAACCCCTCACACACACTATATCTATTGATATTTCGCAACAATATTGATATTTTTATAACCTACACTATGTTATGTTCCTCCTTTGGAATGATATAAAAAACAATCGGATAAACTCATTTTATCGATTTTGTCTACTCGCAAAAGCTAAAGTTAGAACCAACTATCAACAAGATCAGTGGTATGGTTGAAGAAATGAGATGAGATATGTTTATGCCTTTGAAAGACAAGATATTCTCCGATTTTATTTGGATACATTTTTTATTAACACTAGATTTTTACTACACTATTTTTGCTTTCATCCGGCCAGCAGTTAATATGTAAGAGTAAGGAGTTTTATTGTCCACACGTAATATTTTTGTTTAAAAGTAGTCACCGTTGTCTATCGCAAGTCTTTCTAGTTGTTACAGCTGTCCTCAAAAGATTAATATACGCTGTACCATAAGTGCTGTAGAGCATACGCGCACCAAGCAATACTTTTCAGTATTTTAAGGTGTCAGTTAATCTAAAAAAATTGAGTTCAACTCTTCAGATCCCTTTTAAGGACCCTAATGAAAAGTAAACCTCTATTCGATAACAAGATCTGATTTTTTGGGCAATTTATGATTGAATGAAGTGAATAATTGTATCAATAAGTTAAGAATTGTATGATCTTACCTGATTTTTAGATTAAGAAAAACAAAAGCATCTTAAATAATCAATAACATTTGAAAACGGAATATTTGTAGGAATATCAAAAGAAGACTTATATCACATATTTAAAATTGTTTCAATAGGTCTTGGCTTTAAGTCAAGATACATCAGTGTATTAAGCCTTATCAAAATATGTGAAAAACTGCCATTCCCATATGGAACGTAAAAGTACTTTTATAGAAACCAGACGGACAGATAAACTTAAATATAGTAAAAAGCAGGTTTACTCTAAGTCGTTCTGGTTATTAGATACAATTCGGACAAATTTAACATTCCCTGTACCACAAGTGGTGCTGGGCTGCGCCAAAAGAGTAATCACTAATTTTTTCAAGGAGACGTAGCGAGAAGAAAGAAAACAATAGAAATTAATTTACTTAAGCAAAGCGTTCAGGATTTTCATCAACTGTAATAAAGCATAAGCAGTCCAAAGACTACGTTTCTAAATTTGTAATTTCTCTGACCATCGGATCAAGTTTATGATCAAGCAAAAAAAAAAAACGGAAATATTTATTGAAAACCTTATTATCCAAACCTATCCTAAAAGTAGGCAAGAAATTTCCACTTAAAGACTATTTATTGCTACATTAATAGTAAAAGGTCTTAATTCGTTTTCTGCAAAATTATTTATAAAATTTGATTCAACATTTCGTTTAGCTTTTCTCAGTCAATGACGTTTCAGTGATCGTTAAATCGCTCTTTGGAAAGCATTAGCTTATAAAAAGTGTGACCTTCGTGGAGCCCTTCTAATGAATTTTAGTATAAAATCGTACAGAATTGTATATTAAATATTTTTTTACACGATATCATTCGATTTCGATCGAATGAAATTTTCACACATACTTGTGTCTGACAAAACATCCACGTATAGTAAGAAGATTCTTCTCAATAAACGACATGGAAACGAATTGAATATTTTATGGGTATTTGTGGTGTAAAAGTTGTTGATGGGTTGAATTTCGCATAACTTGAACATCGAAGAAGAGGCAACTGCTTTGAAAAATACTTATTTATCGAATCAGGAGCAGATAGCACTCTTTAATGGCGAAAACAATTTGTTCTTCCTTTAGAGCAAGTAAGAAAATTTTAGTCGGGCAAGGCCAATCATTGGATACCCTACACCACTCCTTTTGGTATTAAGACACCAAAAAGTACACCTTATTTTCATGCAAAAAGCATACTTTTCAGGAAAGCTCGCTTATTGGATGATATCTAAAACACTCTTTGAAGCTATCAGACATCAGAAAGAAAAAACGATTAACGTTTTGGTAGAACATGTATTCAATAATCAATAGCCAAGGCATTTTATATACTTCACTTTAGTCCATAATCGTAACATGCGCATTGCCTATATTTGACTAAAATTAGAGCACAATTGGCATACGTGAGTGGACACATCAAAATCTCAAATAGCGAAAGGTGCAGATGCCCATGGACGATGAGAGTGTTTCGAAACTTCTCGATATCAGCTTAATGTAGGCTGCGTTGTGCTAATGTATAGTCTTATGCGAAGAAAATGCTCTACACCGATAAAAGAGATTTATCCATCAACCAAGTCGTTGAGCCGGATTGCTCAACTTGCTCAGTTGGCTCATCCACTCAGTCTAAAGGTGTTCGCGTATCGTACGATGCACTATCGCTCTGTGTGGTTTCGTAGCTGCACTGCCAGCCTTTGGAACAATGTACCAGTGGTAGACTTTCTCGCCTTTCCAGTTCTTTTCACTTTCAAATCGAGCATTCACAAAGACTATTCGCTTTTTTTTTCTCCTTCTCTATCTAATGTCCTTGCCAACCATTACGATGCACACAGCTGAGTACATTCCCTGAATGACCGGCTAATTAAAAAAAAAAGCAAACACGTTTAAAAATCTTTTAATCTGGTGCCGTTACCCTGAACGGGCTACGAGGCAATCCATCAATACTTTTACGCATACGCCGAAGTTTACGCTTGAAGTGAACGTGTAAATTTGAGTTGTTTTCGTTTGATCCGTGAAAAATTGAGTTAAGCTTTTTTAAGAACCGTTTAAAAATGTTGGAAATTCATAGGGGCAGTGGTTTTTAAGTCAAGCCCGTCATATGTGGTCGGCCGATAAGTGGCATTATTGATCAATGAAACAATTTGTTATGTAACATGCTTATGTCCGGCAAGTGATTTTGGATCAAATTATGTTTTGAAGTAGGAATTGAACTTGGTCGATGATGGTCGAGAAGGACAATAAATTGCAAAGTGTGTGTATGCTGTAATGTGTGAGAAAAGAATTGATTTACGGAAGAGAAAATAATTTCCTTTTTTCTTTAGTGAACGCTTACAGAGACATAGTTTTTTTCCGTAACCAAGTTGAAGCATAAGTTGTTAAGGCACTTAGTACGTTTAGGTCGTTTGACTTTTACGCGTTTTTGAACTATGAAAACTGTTCGCGTGGTAAGTGAGAACTATCGAGGGCAAACAGTTTCAAGCTCAGACGGACAAGTAGTTTTTTCAACTTTGGACTTATTTATTATTCTCCCTCTCTTTGTGGTATTTTTTTTTTTTTTTTTTGAAGAGTTCATTAGATAAGCTCTTTTAAAATAAACGTAAAAGCTTTTCAAAATATTTTATTTACTTATGTTTTTTTTTTTTTATTTTTTTATTTTTTTGATAAACCAGTTGCTAACTTCAAGTGTAATTATTTATGACTGCGAGGTCTTTTGGGTTTGATATGATTCTACTTACCCATAAAACCGGATTCATAGAATCGTTAAAGATCAATTAAAATTTTTAGGTCGAGGGGGCTTGTCTAGTGTTAAATATATACATACACGCTTATGCTTAATAATTATTATATTATTTTTCTTTGTTTATATGTTAGCGTGACGGCCAAAGAATGTCATACAGCAAAACTAGTCGAGTGACTTTTTCTTTTTTTTTTTTTTGTTTGAAAAAAAATTCACGATCACAACAAAAAACAATAAATGTTGTTTAGTAACGTAATCGCAAAAGAGAGAAAGAGCACAGAAATCAATAGGAATTGCAATATATTTTCAATACAAAATTAAAATTACTCAAGAATAATTCAGTTTTTTACAGAAACTGTTGATGAAAACAACATCACATAGAATTAAAAGAAAGACGTGACAGTTTGCTGTATATATAAATATATTAAAAAAAAAAAACAAATAAATAAATAAATAAAGCAGAAAATAAGAAAAATAAAAAAAAAAAAATACACTTATGTACCTGAAGTGATTTAAAATTTATTGAACTAATTTCCTTTTAGGAAAAGTATTGAATCACTTTTTTTTTTTTTTTTTTTTTATATATAAAATTTTTTTTTTCCTATTAAATTTACAAAGAAAAATTTTGATATGAAAATGAATTCATTAAAAGATAATGAAATCCAGGCCTCTGATATGGACGAGAGCGCTAAAGAGAATTGTAAGTGAAAAAACTATAAACAATTAATTTGACATACATATATATGTATATATATATATATATATATATATATATATATATTAGGAAATAGGGCAATGAAACGATTAGACAAAAAATGCCCAACAAATATTATGAAATCTAGTGAAGTAACACTTTGCCTTTAACGTCACAAATACATTTTAAATCAAAATCTAAGTGAGCAGGAAGGTTTTAAGAATCTAGAATGAGTACGCATTTATATGAAAAGTACTGTGTGTTGTGCCTTATGTATATTTATTATTATGAAGTCAAAGCAAAAGGCAAAAGTCTCATTAAAATCACGTTTTTTACGAAAACAATACAATAAATATTTTAAACTAATAAAATTTAATTATTTAATCACTTTTAAAATTTGATCGAATTCTTGCTAAATCAAATCCAATTATTATTAATTTTTGCTTGTAAACATTTGCCTAAGAGGCTCGGTTAGTTCTTTAAAGCGTCCACAGTACGTATATCGTGTTGATGTTTTGTCTTGTCTTAATAGCAGACTAAAAACAAATAAATCATTTTGACTGATCAACAAGATCGTTAATAATGTTTCTTTTTTTCTTTTTTTTGGTTTCTTGGGGGATCGCGGAAACTATTCGCTCTTAACATACACGTGCTTTGTTAGCATAAACAATACAGAAACGATATTCTGTTTGGGCATTAGCTAGCAAGTATACATACATATCTACACATATATACGATGTGTATGGCTCTTTTAATTTAGCGCACAATTGAGCAAAGTGCGATCGAAAAATAAGAAGAATTTAATGATTTTTTAAAAAACATTTTCGTTTTATTTAAAAAAAATTAAGTTTACGATTTTTCGCCTTTACCTTAGCTATTGCTGCAAACATTGTAGCATTCGGTTGTTGTTTTGAATTACGAAATTGGAAAAAGTCACGTGGTGCCATGACTCTGGCGGAAAAAGGTGGTTGAGGCGTTATCATAACGGTTTTATATTTCGCTAAACACTTTCGTTGAAAAAGCCAACCGTTTCGAAAGAAATTTTGCGAACACTCTCTTTATATGTTAAGAACATTCCAAAAAAAGTCACTTGGAATTCTTGCTTTTCAATGGCTTTGTTTTCATTGTTGTCGCTTCTTCGTTAGCGGTGAAAGTATGAGGATGCTCGAGACCTTGCATTATTGTTAACACATTTTCGATCTTGTTGGTAGCTTTTGCACTTACGATATGCAAACGTATTCTGAGCAACATTGTAGAGATGGTTTTTGTGACTTAAGGAGCTACACCACCGCGCCAACCTAAAAACGACTGTAAAAGTGGTCAAAAAGTGGTCGGATCCGAACCATTTCCAATAGTTTTCATATCTATGGCAAAACACGTCAATGTACAAAATTTCATCAAAATATTTTAGAAAATTGCAACTTGTAGGTTCAACACAAGAAAATAAGACGGACAGACAGGCTTAGATCCGCATAATTGAAAGTGGGACTGTTTCAAGTTCTTCTGGATGCTGCATACATCTGTACGGTACGTTATAAAACTTCGGCTGATACATTCATTCATTTTCGTGATAAGGTACGATGGTATGTGTACATGTAAAAGTAGACTTTTCGTGAAAGCCTTCATGTTGGAGAATGCTCAAAAGGTCAACTGAGGTGATCAAACTTAATTTACTTCTCAAAGATCGTATTGTGTTTCAATTGTTGCCGATATGAAAAACTACAGATTAGACTCTGCCGCCGTATAAGGCTCGCTTTTCATAATAACCTCTATATATGGTGGGGTGTAAAAAGTAAGCCTATGTGATACAAATTTCTTTCCCGATTAGCTTTTATGCCCCATTACTACTATGGGCCAATTTTTCTCATAAAATATTTAAACTTTTTGTTTACTATTCATAAGAAATCTTACATCGGTTCATTCGGTTCAAATCGGGTTCGGATTAACTTTTGTATCAAATTACTGTTATGGAAATATTTGCATTATAAAATATTAATAATTAGAATATTTTAGCATACGATGGCTTATATTACGTGACAAACCTCGTATACGATAATGCCGAAACAATAGTTTTGTTTGGTCCAAATTTGATGCAATTAAGTTTTATATCAAATGAACCGCTTACGAACCGCTTTTCATAATGAAATAGACAAAATTGAACATTTTTGCATTTTTGTTTGTATTGAAACTCGTATATGGGATGGGATTCAAAAAATAGAGCTATGCCGTCCAAACTCGATAAGATTCATTTTTATGTTCAATTATTATCGTGGACCAACTTTCGTCAAGAATAAATTAAAAGTTAAGCCTTTTTATCATTAAAACAGTCAGGTTTCGCAGAAACGGTTGTTGGGCGTAGGGGTTCAAAAAGTTACACCATTCGTTTCCAATTTTTAATATCAATTTAGAATGCGGAAATACTATTAAAGGGCGATTTTTACCATGAAATTTGGAAAATGGAATATTTTTGCATATCATGGCTTTTCAAAAGAACCCGTTACAGACAAATGCACAAAACCAGTTTCTGTAAAGCTTATTTCAAAGCAGCTGTAACCAGGCATTGGTGTTTTGAAAATACTTTCGAATGAAGATAAAGATTTTCTCAATATATATGTTCGTCCATTAGAGAACTTAGAAATCAATAGGGAAGACATTAAGATGTAACTTCCCAGCACGGGTCAAGGAACATATTTCTTTCATTTCTTGTCTATTTAAAAAGGTTCAAAGTATTACAAGGGTTAAGCCAATAAACAAACATTTGTTTTTCCCCACAAAATTTAAAATAACCTGTCGACCCCAAAATGTACTGATTGTACATTCGAAAAACCAAAAGTCACAAAACCATGTTGTTTCATGAAAATTACTCGATTTTCTAAAAAACTAAATTCTAAAGGAGGGGAAAATCGAATACACATTCACGGCCCGTTACCTGCGTCGTGCAGCTGGTAATTAGCGAAACGATTAACAACAATTGGCAGAAATTTAGCGGGAAAACGAATCAACACGTTGACGGATTAAATATATTTAGGTAGTGGTAGCATGCTTTCAAAAGGGTATATAAGCAGAATGTTTGCGGAAGGCAAACTCAGCGGCGTTAGTCGTAAAAGAGTCGAATTGATCGAGTGAATCGAGTCAGTCGAAAGTGAGTCGTGAGAGTCGAGTCAAGAGAGTTGAATTGCCATATGCAAGCGGACAAGATCAAAACGAGAATTAAAGCGTTATGACTATAAGTCCTTGTAAACAATTTGTAAAAAGATTTCCTAATTTTGTAAATGGAACCTATAGTGTCCTAAAAATAACAATTCAGTGATACGAACTTAATTTCAAAGTGGGTTGAATAAATAACGGAAAAGTTATAAAAGACGGATTTGCGTTAAATAAGATTAATAGGTGCTTGCATCTATTCTGATCAGCGACATTTCAGGCAGAGAAATATGGAGCTACTACGAAAATACCAAGCGCAAAAACTCATGGGCTAATTCAGGAGAGTCATCCGGAACGACACCGAAGCGTGATATTCATGGGCAAAAAGTTTTACTTTGTATGTGCAGGTGGGATGAGCAGAAGGTAGTGTATCATGGGCGAATCAAACTGTTACTGCAGATATCTACCGATGTCAATTGAATAAATTCAGTGATGTCTTATTGCAACCAAGACCGGCAAAAGCGGTTAACAAACGCAAAGTCATTCTCTTGCTTGGCAACGTTCGGACACACGTTGGAAAAATTGTCAAGGATACGATGTTGCAGCAGAGTTGATTTGATAGTATATTTAAAGAATCCGATATTGAGATAAAATTATAAATATCGTTTAGATTTTTGCAGACCATTCCAAACGGATTGGAAAGTTCATAACTTTTATGAAATTGAAAGCTCTAGCTCTCCTAATAAGGCAGGGCAGTCAACAACACTCCTTATTAACATAACTAAGAATGAAACATGTAGGATATGCTTGCGTTTCTCCAGCAAAGATAAGGCTAAAGGTATCAATCTATTTTCGATAGGTAAAAGGAGGCTAGCGGATCCCATCTAATATTCCTAAGAGCAAAAAGCAAGTTCGAAGTTATTCTATTGAATCCATGTAATACCTTTAGGAAGTAGACCAGCAAAATGAAAAATAACTTCCCTTTATATATAAGATTTTTATTTGAATTTAATTTAATCGGTTTTCGGTAATCAAGTAGTCGGATTTTTTATAAATGTGATTTTTATCCGAATATCAGATCATTCGTTTTTCGATATGGTACAGCTTCGGACATCCCTCAAGATATAAACGTTATTAAATTTTAGTATATAAAGATAATTTAGACACGTTTGTGATGTTTTTTACGTAGTTATAAAAGATTTCACATTCATTCAGCTGGAGATTATTATTGCCCTCTAATTTGTTTATAATATATGCACAAAAATGTTGTGCTTAACTTTTGCCGGAAAAGCCATTACATGCTTTGAAAGCAAATAGTGTCCGTTTATTTTTGAAATGACGAACTCAATCATTATTTATATACATGATTTACTGTTTAGGAGGGCCCGCGTCATTTGCTCAAAGAAATCACAATCCCTTAAAGAAGTTTTAATGCGTAAGCGTTTCGCCATAGAGCTGAATTGAATAAAGTTCAAAGAAAGTCTATTTTGCCGAAATGTTACTCAAAATTCACTATATGTAAGTAATTCGGAAAGTAGAGTTGGAGTCATTCATTCATTTACAAAATTTTATTAAAATAAATATATCCGCAGACACTCGGATCCACTTTTTAATATATTCGGTATATTATTCTTAAACGTTATCAGTTAGCCAATAGCGAGCAGACAATAATGATTATTCACTATCCGCTCTCTGCCATCTATTACCGCTTGGTTAATCAAGCACTATTCCTTATCCGTTACACATTATATGTTAACCATCATAACATTCGTTTCCATATTACATATTATAACCCTGTTCATAAGACAAAACGCTTCGATTCCCAATGTTTTATGATGAAAATTGTTCCATAAGGAATTTGATATAAAAATTAATTAATTTCTTATATTCCATCCCGTACAAGGGCTCCCATAACAACTAAACCTTCATATTTCAACGAAGTGCAATCGCGAATATTTTATGATGAAAATAACTTAAGAACATCTTTGAGAATAAAATTAATTTTGTTAAATTTGGGTGACGTCAGTTTGCGTTTTGGGCATCTTACCATATATGGGTTTCCATGAATAGTATGCTTTCACACGGAAATAAGGTATAGTGTTTGCTATTTTACTATGAAAATAAATAAAGAATTTAGTGGTCGACCTTGCCAAGACAAGTGGGTAAGGTTTGGGGTAAGATCAAATATTGTTTCATGTCAGATGGACAGACTTAAATCTTTCACAACGTAAATCGTTTCATAAAAATTATTAACGGAAGTTACATCAATGCGCGTAAACTTCTTGCACAGTAAGAAATAAATAAAAAAATTACTGTCGGGGAAGACTCTACACCACTTCGCCTATTACAGTCATTACATAATATGTTCATGCAAAGGCATAGTTTTCATGAAAGCCCGCATATTGGAGGATGTGCAAATCTTTACATGGCGTGATTCCGATTCACAAACTTAATATATTTCCTAAAAATTTTATGATTTGGAAATTTCCGCCATACAAAACTAGAAATTAAACTTTGTCTTAATATAAGGGCTCGCTTTTCACAATAACCCCTACATGTGTTAGAGTATAGAAAATAGATCTATCCAATCCATATTTCCTATCCTTAATTTTTTTTGCGATTTTCGTTATAAAATATTAAAAATTTAATCTTTTTTCTGAATGGCTTACTATTCACGAGAAATCTAATATGGAGTGGGGCCCAAAAAAATAGACCTGCGTGGTCCAAATTCTCTAAGATTGACTTCTTTGTCAATTTACTATTGTGAATCAGTTTTCATCATGAAATTTTGACATACCACATAGAAATTGAATATCCGTAGAAACGGTTATATGAGAGAGGCAGAGAGAGAGAGAGAGAGAGAGGCTCGACACTTTCGTCGAGCAATTTTGAAAATTGCAATTTTTTCCATATAACGACCTTTCGAATAAAAACTTTAGAACTGGTCGAAAAAGTGAACCGATCCGAATCATTTTCGGTAGCGTTCGTTCTTCGGTCAAAGCGTGTCAGTCTACGAAATTTTATCAAAATCTCTTGCGAAATTGTGACCTATAGGTTGGACACAAAAATGTAGCTCGGTATAATAAAACATGCGTCTATCTTAAGCCGATAGATGTCCTTTCAAATTAAATATATCCTGCACCACAAGGTGTGGTGTAGAGTACAAAATGGTAGCAAAGTTCATTAACTAAGATCTGAAACGAACTTGCAATTAACGCTATAAATGTTTCCAAGTAAATTGCATTTACTCTCAGAAAATTGATTATAATTTTTCAATTGGAAAAAACTTTGGCGGTCAAAGGTTTAATTAAATAATTTTCCTTAGGTCTTTAACAGAAATATTATAGTTAATGCACATATTAATTATTACCCTGTATTTTATTGTTACTATATATGATAAATGAAAGTATAATAATAATACCAGTTTCTCTGATTCTACCCATTTTACATATATTATAGCGTTTAATTATAATATTCTCACACTATATCGCTTTCAACAACACGTTTTACGACAGTCAACAGAAATGTGTCGATTATGTGCACTGAGTTATAATACCTGACAATGCAAACTCGCATTATATCTTAGCTATGAATTATATCTCTGGGGAATTTACCTACAAGTGGAAAACGTTTAAGTAAACCATAGCAAGTCAAATTAAGACGGAATTTGTACAACTGATAAAGTTTTGGACTTTTAAGAAATATTTGGCTGAAACTTGATAAAGTCCAAGAATCTTAAATTCTATTGTGATTAAAAAAAATTTAATTTCAATGTAGATATGTATCTTTAGAGTTAAACATTGTGTTTTTAATACCTTATAACACTTGTGGTGTACATGTTATATCAGGATTATTCGAATATGTATAAAATTCGGAAGGACTTGAGACAGACCAACCTATTATTATAACGAACGATTAAGAATCACTTTCTAAGCTTGTCTGTCTGTCTATCCGTCACTTTTTGAATCGATCTAAACTTTTACCACCGGCCGTTGTCTGAACCACTTCTTGAATCAATCTCGGCTTGCCCGTCCATCTGCCCGTCTGCCCGTCTGCCCGTCTTGTGTTCTTACGGTTAATCTTTTTTTTTTTTTTTTGGTTATTTAATAAGCTCCCAGTTCCGAAGATATAAAAGTTCTATATGTAAGCATTTATTATATTTTTACGAACAGAGACGTCAGCAGAAGCCAAAAACTTCGCGAGTAGTCTTAATAGCCTATTCAAATTTCCGATCGATGTAAATTATATATAATTACATAATAAACCGAATGACATTTGAACGAACCATTTAGAGTAAGCCAAGTTTTTCAAATATTTCTAACGCACAATTATTCGCATCTGAGATCTCATTACTACCTATTCTTCACATACATAAATTCTTGATATAGATACATGTACATAAAGGTATGTAAGTGTAAATGTTTGGTGAGCGTGATTAGCAAAATTTATTTGCCCCCATATGACCAATGAAGTTATAAACACTTCTCTTAAGACTCAATCTTCATTAGCTTTAGACTTAATTAATAGGTCCAGCCAGTAAACAACGAACTGATAGTCTACTGATATGCTTTCCTTTTTTTTTTGATTTTGAGAGCATAATAATTTTCCTTAGAGATTTTAAATTGGTTTTGAAACTCTCTGTCCCTGTCTCTCTCTCTCTCTCAAGCAATACGAAATCGTCCTCCGTGACAAGATGGAATGGAATGGACTGCATAAAATGTGCTATTCAATGTCTACTGCTGTTTGTTTTTAATTACATATGAACTCTGCGGCTTAGTTTTCTTTTCTTCTTTAAAATAAATAAAATAAATGCAATAACAGAACACAATACAAAAGTTTCTATTATTCAAAAACGGGCTTTCTACCTACAATTGACACGTTCTCCAGTGCAAAAGCAAGTCATCTTTTAAAGCAATCTAGGGTTTGAATCATTTTTTAATGTCGACGAGAAAACTACTACTTACGTAGACGAAGATACGCGTTTATTGGAATGTGTCGGTATGTCTAAAAAATATGACTAAAATATACGTAAGGCATCGCGCCAAAGCAATTTAAATATTTCTCAGACAGATATAACGACACGCTTTCAAGCAGACTTGAGACAGAAAATCGCTGTCTGTCTGTCTCTTATGTACTCAACTTCCGTCCCAATTGCAGGCCCTATTATGTGCAAGGTTCCCTCCCTGTTCAATACTTCAGTAGGACATAGTAGGACATTATATCGGAAACGGAAATGTTATCTTTTCCCATTGACAATGATCTGATTGATCGAAAAACCCCCTTTCGAGTTGTCTTTTATCAGTTAGTTATTCATTTTAAAGCTTTCTTGTTTTTTGCGGGCGCTTGAAAGAAAAAAAGTGTTAAAAAGAAAGTTTTTGTGTTGAATGCTTATTTTTAACCCTCCCCGAGTTGGTTGAGAAGGAGCATAAAGCCGTTAAATTTGTTTTACTTTTCGACGAATTTCAGTGTCGATGTATACTATTGAAACTGCGCTTCTCGCGCCAATACTGTCTTAACGACTGGAAATAATGCAATTTAAAATGCTTAACAGGCAAGCGTAATAATGATAATAATTATATTCGCGTTTCTTTTTTTTAATTTCTTTGAAATCAAAAGATAATAATAAACAACTATTAGCGACTAAGTGTTTTAATATTAATTATTAAATGTATGTATAATTAATTCTAGAACGAATGCAAAATATTCTCGCAAAATATGGAAATTTTCGCTCGGGATCTAACAAAATCCTAGCGTTACATTGTTTACAGTTCATAGTCGCTTGTAGATTCGAAAAGTTTCATTTTGATGGCGAAGCATAGCGTTTGGGAATTCGAGATTACTTCGTTTCCGTTCGTGGAGCTAGGTTCAATGACAAATCCTATACGCAAGAGTCAAACGATTTGATTTTTCCGATGTTTTATTTTCAATATAAAAAATAGGGATTGATTTCCTTTACTTTGAAAATTGGATACATGGGTCAATTGTTGTTTGCAGTTTAGAGCCTAGCGGCCACAACCTTTCTAAATATGATTTCGGTGCGATCGATTTATCTACGATGAGTCGTAGTAGATCCAAGTCCCCAAGCCAACAGTTAGCAGAATGTCTATGTAAATTTTCCGCCAGCCCGCATCATTAATCACTTTTTGTTCGTTGATAGTTTGCTTAGCTTTCGTTCGTTGGCATTTATTTGAGAAGCCCTTGTAAATAAGATACGATGGCATGTTTGGGCATGCTGAGCGCATACTTACTATTTAATCTATATTATATAAGTGTCGTACATTGAAAAGGCGTTTGATTTTCAATTTGACAGAATGTCTTTCAAGCGTTTCAAGCGTGATTGTTTGACTTTTATTCGAATGCAACACAAATATCTGAATTTATTTGCGAAAGCGAAATAAATATCTTGTTAGGAGAAATGATGCAATCGATGTAAACATTTTCACATAACTGGTAGAACTTGTGACTAAGCCAATTCAATAAATTATCATGACATGATGTTAAATTAATGTAGTGGAACTGTTTATGAATACTTCTTTCGATGAACTTATCAGATAATATTGGAATGCAATTGCTTGAAGCAGCGATCCATCAGAATTTGATTATTTTCAAAAATATATAGATTGTCTCAAAGTCTACAGTTTGACAGCTGACAGTTTAGTACAGTTTAGTAAATATGGAGCATTACACGAGAGAGAGAGAGAGAGAGAGCAACACGTTTTGATTGTTGAACAATATGCGCCATATCATATGTCCGTTGAAACAATTCAATTACTGCATGAGATGCGCGCTGGCCATGTACTCTCCCTTCCGCTTTCTCCCTAGATCATGTGATTTAATACCGTTGGGTTATATGAGAAGTGATAGAACGAAAACAAGTAATTTTTGCTTCTGCTTATGCAAATCCATTTAACGGTAAGGAGAGGATTGCATTATTTTGAGATATTTCCTCTTTAAGCTCAGAGTGAGAGAACTGATTCAATATATAGTAACAATATAATATAATAATATTCACTTCAGATTGCGAAATGAAATTTTGATCCTGGAAATGCTCTGCAGGATGTTTTATAGGTTTGTCTTATTTAGATTTTGTCTAGATGCGATTATCATGTAAACATTACATGATGGATATAAAATTTAATTTGCGGCTATGTCGACTAGTTTAAGAAAATTGTTTAGCGCAAAGACATTTGTTGCAATAAAATTATTTTCATGTGTCTCGCACTTAGCTCACTGTGTTTTGCAAAAAGTTATAAAAATAAATTTAAGCGCATTTTTTTTTGCTTTTTTTTTTTTTTTTACGCAAACAAATCGGTAATGAGATGAACAATAAACAAGTCGGTAAAATTTACCATGCTTTCTTAGTCTTATCGTTCAGATAAGAACTTAGAACCCGTGAAAGTTCTCAGTTAATGATATGACGTGAATTATTTAAATAGCAGCACTTTTGCCCTGAAATAATTCATTAACAAAAACGGACGGCGATTTGACTGAATCGTTGAATTTTTGTTAATGAACGAACGAAATCTTTTCGAAAATCTGTACGTACTTTAATATTCAAAGGCAAAAGTTGAGAAGTTCAACGCTTAAAACAAAATTCAAAATGGGTAATTAAGTCAATCGTGATCAATGATTTCTACTAATAATATATATATATTTTTTTTTTGATTTTTGTGATTTATAAAAAATTTTATTTAATTATTTATTTATTTATTTATTTTTTGATTTTTATTTATTTATTTTTTTATTTATTGTTTTTGTAGTACTGCCAGTGAGTGTGCAAGAAGTGAGTGTACAAGAAAGTGGTGTCGTGGATAATGATAAAAAGAAACGTCCCGATGAATCGATTCCTTATTCAGAGGCTTTGGAAAGAACAAGTAGGCGCATGAATGCAAAAAAAAAAAAATCAAGTGAAAAAAGTTGATCAATAGAATTTATTCAAATTTTTAGAGTTTGGTAGATTTAATTATTATATCATCATATTATCGGGTTTGGTATTATCTAATGTTCTATTGGAAACATCTGGCGTAGCTTTCATTATGCCGGTCGCTCAGTGTGATCTTGGGTTAACGAATTTCCGAAAAGGTTTACTAAGTGCTATCGGTTATGTGGGCATGATTTTAAGTTCACATCTATGGGGTTTTCTAGCCGATACAAAAGGTCGTCGCCGCGTTATACGGCCAACAATTTTGGCTTCATTTGTTGTCACTTTATTTTCTAGTTTTGCTACAAATTTTTGGTTAATCCTAATTTTACGGCTGCTCAACGGATTCTTGTAAGTTTTCTTCCATTTCGCACATCTGCAAATTGATTGTTTTTTTAATCGCATATATATTGTTATTATTTATATTTAGCATATCCGGTGGTTCGGCGACAATTTATGCTTATTTAGGTGAATTTCATATGGATCGTACACGTTCCCGGGCAATGATGGGCTCAGCATTTATATTTGCCTTAGGTGCCATGTGTATGCCTTTCTTGGCATTCATAGTCATAAATCAAGACTGGTCCTTCCCATTACCGTTCTTGGGTATTATTTACAAGCCTTGGCGTTTATTTATCATCGTTTGCGGTATAACTGGTCTATTTTGCGGACTTTCTTTATATTATTTGCCTGAAAGTCCCAAATATTTACTATCCGCGAAAAGAGAAGAAGAAGCTAAGCAAGTACTACAGAAAATATATCGCATAAATTGTGGTAAAGACGAATTGAAGGTAACTGAATTAATTTGAATTTTAGATTAAATAATTTTTGCCATTCAACATACATCCGCATGTAATTCTCATTCCAAAATTCGAAGCGTTCCTTAGTCGAATGTGTGAATCAAATTTATTACAAAAAATAGACGTTTTATTACCCAAGTGGGGATACGTTGTGCCATTCAACATTCGAACTTGATCGTGGAACACTGATTGGAAAACTTTTTCTTAATTCATCATTCGCTCTTCATTTTCGATATTAACTTAAACTTATCAATTCGTCAACTTACGTCAAGGCAAGATGAGATGAAAGAAAATATTCGAAGGTCATCGAGACATCAATTTAAGTCTTCACTCAGAGTATGAGTAAAATAGAAAATTTACTTTCGTTTTTCATTTGACATTCGAATAAGATGAGATGAATATAAGAATTCTCAAAAGGGACTTAGATAAGGTGGAACTATTTCCGTATTGCTTTACACTCAAAAAGAGTCATTTTAGTCAAGCCTTTTGAATGAAACCATGACATGAGTGAAAGATGTACAAACTTTATCGTCATATTACTTTTTAGTTAAGGTTTCGCAGGCATACTCATATCATCAATGAAGTTGGGTTAATATGGGCAAAAGTTATATTCTCGATCTCGACATTTGAAATAAAAGTAGCCATTTTTAATGAAATTTTTAATTATTTTCAGTTACCTCACTTATTGCCAGAAGATGATTGTGCCGAAATCAAAATAGCTATGAAAAGTGACAGTTTATTGAAAACCTTTCTGAATACGATGTGGAATCAAACAATTCCATTATTTCATAAAAAGTATTTACGTTCCACTCTGATTGTGTGCACAACGCAATTTTGGATTTATCTCATTGTTAACGGTCTGTATATGTGGTTCCCTCATATAATAAATTCTATGAGTGAATTTATGAATACTCATCCCGGTGAAAATAAACTGTTATGTCAAATTGTTTATGACAAAGATGAATTTCTCTATCATAACGATGGCGTAAGTATTAGAGAGTTTTACTTCATTATCTCAAGAATTGCAGTCTTTTATATCAATTTTAGTCAATGGAATGCACTAACAAACTGGAGGATACGACATTCATGTATTCACTTTTAATGGAAATTTTATACGCATCATCGTTCGCCTTTTTAGGTTTAATTATAAATCGCATCGGAAAGATAACGATATTATGTAAGGACTTTAATGATGAAATATGAAACAAATGAAAGCACAGCCCACTCTACACTACTTCGTTCGATGCTTATTCATCGCCTTTTCTTGTAATGATTTCTCAAAATAATATGTTGCAAGGGAAGCGATCCGATCTGAAGCATTTTCAAAAGCATTCGTCCTTGGCCCAGAAAGGTGACGGACAGACCTGCTTAGATCGATTCAGGAAGTGACTCTGAATCGATTGGTAGAATGAAGAGTAGGTCTACCTCTAATCCTTTTTGGGTGTTGCATACATTCGCACAAACTTACCATACCCTTGTACCCTGTGCAAAAGTGATGTAGAGTGTTAAAAGCTTTATTTTTTTATTCATTTTTAATATGCATTTTAATTTGATTATTTTCAGTTATAATTATTGTTTTCTTTACCTCTTGTGGTTTGGTTGCTGTTTGGCTGCCTTACACTCCAGTAGCGGCTATCTTTTACGTTTTACTATTTCTTGTAGGCGTAGCTATAAATGTCTTAGGAGCTGCCACGGTCGAACTATACCCTACTCAATTAAGGTAACTATTAAATAAATTCATTTTAATTTTTCTTTTTTTTTGTTAAAAAAAAAAACATTTATCGTTATTGCTTTGCGTTTTAGGGCGATGGCGATGTGCATATCATTGATGATGGGTCGCGTTGGCAGTGTTGTGGGTACGAATTTTGTTGGTGCTCTTTTGTCTAGTTACTGTGAATTAACGTTCTATATATCCTGCTTCGCAATGATATCGTGCGCCTTTCTAATATTATTCTTACCAAAGAGTATTAAGGATAAAACCGGTAAAGAATCGAATTCAAATGAATGTTAGTTTCATTTCGGTTTTATAAGTGTACTTAAGTTTTTAATTTATTGTTAGTATTGCTTTTACACTTAATTATGTATTTTATATAAATATGTTCGAAGGTGGCGCATAGATTTAATAGTAATTTGTACAGTTTTAGAAAAAATAAATCTTTTTTATAAAAATTATGAATACATGAAATTTCACTAAATAGTTTATTATAGGTTAGCAATTGGAATTAAGCAGTGTCCCTGTTCACTTCTTCTTTGACTTTTGTGATATTCTTTTATCTGGAAGTGAAGCGAGATATTCATTTTCTACATTTCACTATAAGGAGAAGTCATTATAGCCATCTTGCCTGCCTTCATACGCATTGTACTTTCATGGTACATTCATCATGATCACTATGAAATATTGCGGTTCGAATTTAGTAAAAATATTAAAAGTGCTGCTGCATGGTCCAATTCGGTTGATTTCTTTTGTCAATTTACTTTAGTATTACGAAGTAGTTTTCACCATAAACTATTTAAAAATTGTATCTTATTACTATACAAAGATTCAGTTTTCGTAGGAACGGTAATATGAGAGCGTTCAAAAAGGGTTGAAAGAGTGAATCGATTTAAAATATTTTTAATAGCATTCGGCTTTGGGTCAGAGCATGTCCGTGTACCAAATTTCATCAAAATATCCCAAAAATTGCGACCTGTAACTTGAACACAAATTCACGTGGGCAGACATCAGACGGACAGATGTACAGACAGGCTTAGATGGATTCAGAAAATGATGTAATAAAAGGTGAGCCTATCTTAATCCCGTTTGCGTGTTACATACGAACGCACAAACTAAATATACTCTATGCCATGCATAGTGATGCAGGGTATAAAAGATTTGATTTTTTTGTTGATCGTTAGTCACAAACTATATCAAATACGTTGATAAAGGTTTGCTATCATATTCTTTAGGTGCTCTTATGGTACATATATTAAAAGAAAAAAAAAAACGCTCAAAAAAACAGCCACGCCCACTCAGCATTATAAGGTATAGAAATCTGATTTCTTTCGTCCTTCTTTGGATATGTTTTTGTAAGAAAAAAACTATAGCTACATATAATATTTTTACTCATTTAAATTTCTTTAAGATATGAAAGATTCGTGATATGAAAGATTCGGCCATAACCACATATAATTTTCTTAACTGTTTTTTTAGTTGACCTGTGTGAAATTTACAACATTACCAACAATAGTGATCCGGCACCATAGTAGTGATATTTTTATTTATTTACTTAATGATCCGGAGCTAAAAGGCTGATAAAAATTTCCAACCCTTATTTACATATATAAATATATAAATATAATGCAATGCTAAACTTTTATAACCGCAATCAGCTGGCAAA
The DNA here is from genome assembly GCA_001077435.1 of Glossina morsitans morsitans. Taxonomy (NCBI): domain Eukaryota; kingdom Metazoa; phylum Arthropoda; class Insecta; order Diptera; family Glossinidae; genus Glossina; species Glossina morsitans. The sequence continues at coordinate 39,937 of CCAG010023315.1, forward strand.
TAAGCGATAAATTTTTCATCAGATGCAAAGCAAACTTTCTGAGACTGCTTTGTATATATTTAAACAGAGAAAGATAAGGTCAATGTTGAATTTGTGATCCGGAACCAAGTGAATGATAGTTTCACTGATTAAGAGATATCATAAATGTATTCAAACGCACGTTTGTAATAATTTTGCACGAGTTTTACATACTTAGGTATACTAACTAATAGTGATGAGCGTTTGTTTATTTTTTTTTTATTTTTTCAAAGATAATACAAATAGAGGACGAGTAGAAACACTACAGTGGGCCATGGGCCCGCATTAAATACCGTATATCATTCCAAAAGCTATGTTTGGAAAAGTCGTTATATGGATAATGCTTGAGAAAGCGATCAGGTTCGAACCATTATTAATAGCGTTCATCTTGGGTCAAAACATGTCAATGTACTAAATTTTACCCAAATATCTCAAAAATTGCGATCTGCAGGTTGAGAACAAGCAAATAGTATGGGCAGAGGGACAGACAAGCTTAGATCCATTCAGAATATGCGTTTGATTCGACCAGTATAATAAAAATTGCGTTTATCTCGATTCCTTTTGTCGTGTTACAAACAACCGCACATATTTAATATATCTTTGCAACACAAGTGGTGCAGGATGTACAAATGAGAACCTTATAATCGGGCAAGGCACTCTTTAACTACCCTGTATCGCACTGTATAAAACAATTGTTCAAGTATTTTCCTGATAAAATAGCATGCGCAGACATATTTGCCAGGAGGGGCCTTATATGGAAGAGCATTCGAAACATGAACTGACGTGTTCTAAATTTATGAAAATTGCTTTTCTTGACAAAGACCTTATTAATCTTCAGCTAATTTCATTGTCAAAATCTAAAAATTACTTATTACTGACATAAGAAGATTTAATTTCAGTGAAACCCCATATATGGGGCGATGTCCGAAAATTAAATCCACATTCTCTCAATTAGATAGATTTTTCATTTTTATCATGAACGTTATACTTTTTTGCCATATAAGGATTTACGATTCGTAAAAATTCTTTTATCAGTGGGGTTCTGAAAATGGATCTATATGGTCCTAATTTGATACAGTTTATTTTTTGCCAACCAATCATTTAAGTTCAACCTATTTTCATAATTAAGTGATACAAAAATTGAATTTTTTGATAAACCGTATCGTATAAATATATAGATCTTGAAAGTAGATTTATTTACTTGGCCTAAAGTTAATAGAATGCTTTTTTTTCGATAAGGGATACCGAATATGATCCCGTCTTATCTAAATTTTCCACAATATTGCACTGCTTGTGGTAAGATTGTTTTCAGATTTTACGGATGAATGCAAGATTCAGAAGGACTTGATCTAAACCCTCTTGTTATTATGCCAATTAAATCACAATAATTTTCTAATATGAATTACGCATGTCTGTCCACGGGTATGCCCGATCTGTGTCCATGTGTTATTGTATTAAAATCTGCAAATCGCAATTTCCGAAATGTTTTAATTAATTATTTGCGTATACTGACATGTTTTGGCTCAAGGAAGAATGCTATCGAAAGTGGATTGAATCCGACTATTTTTCCGGCGATCCTGCTCCATATTAAGACCTATTTTAAAAAAGTTCGCAGATGAAATGAATTTTTATTAGTTGACTACAAAAATTTGTGAAAAATTGTACTTTAAGCATGCTGTGTATAAGCTGGTTGGTATAGGACTATGGACTAGGAAAAAACTAAGAGCCTGCATGTGACGATATACACCAATTGAAACGATATAATGAATTAAATAGTTTGTGACTTGTCTAGTCGTATGACTTGTTTATACATTTTAGACATAATTTCCTAAAATACAACCCTGGATAATAATGGGAGATTTGCATATATAGTAAGTGAGACAAGAAATATTTAGGAAGAAATCAAAAAATTATTAATTGGATATAGGGTAAATTTCTAAAGACAAAACAATTTAACTTAAGTCAAATGACAATCGCTGACGTGAGCGTTTTAAAGTAATTGCGTGTGGACGGGTCAACTTTGCGATTTAAACCACTTTTACGCTGGCCATTTGGTTGGTTCCATGGAATACATGTATCAGTTATTAGATCGTAGTGGTCTCTTACATTCCCTCTATGCTCACATCTTTCTAAACAGAAGGGGCCCTTCTCATTGAGATAGTTACGTATCTATGTACTTAACATAGATTCGCCTCCCGCAGCTCCTATCTTAAGGCCGTATGGTTGTATGCAACCTACGAAGTTTTACTAGTCTTTTCCTTTTTGTTCGCGCTCCACGTGTGTAAGGAGCACCCGAAGACACTTTCTACTTCGTCCTGCAACCGGGAGCCGGAAAAATATTGCGAGCCTGTCCCTTCACAGAAATTTCTACTATCCTAGCAAACTTTTGTACCTAGTTTCATACTAACTTCCAATGCGAATTTAAAGTACGGCTTCTGTCCTGTCCACTGCCTAAGAGTAAATATGTCAAATTTTACATTGCTTTCTCAATTTTTACGATCACAAATGATGGGAGGGAGACAAGCGATTCGGATTAAGTCGTTTCAGAACTTTGCGTTAATGAAAACTCTGTACACATTATGAAGTCCATGTTTCGTATTTCTGGTTATTAGAAACGAAGAAACATGCGTATTGTACTTTCATTCTGGGTCGTTGGAGTTTTCTACCGTTGGAGCACTCTATCGTGATCGCTCTGCCAAACATCCATATGCCGTCCACAAGTATTTCATTAATATTTCAAGTCATGCCTCTACACCAAGTCTATTACATCACTTCGTTTTGGTTCGCCGCGCGAAAGTATATCATCTTAAAACCTTAAAGCACCTAATCTTGTTTTATTGTTTCAGTTAGTTTTTTATATGTTGTATGCAATAAAGAGAGGCAACCTCTGTCAACCAATGTAAATATACAACTGTGACAATGCTATGCACATATGAAACAATTTTTATAAATCAAATTAAAGGGACGGTAATTAACTTAATTATAATCTTTCCTTTAATCTTAATTGGCCGAAAAAGATTCCATTTAAATGCTTTGCTTTTCATCCCTCAATAAACAAAAAGATTTATGCTTTTATATAAAGCAGCAGTAGCAAGAACACTATGGATGACTAATTAATTTGCATTTCCTGGGGAAAACGCTTGAAAAATGAATTTATTTTCATTATATTCGAAGTTTTTAATAACATTTAATATTTTGTTGACACGAATGTTGTGCGACGTGTGCGGCAGTCAGTCAACTCAATGCATATGCCACGAGATCGATATTAAATGGTGTAAATATCCAAACAATTATTATCTTCGAACGAATCTTATATACCCGCCATTTAAATTAAATATTTGTCACGTGGATAACACTATTGAAGACTTGTTATACTCTTTACATATACATTTTATTATAATTTCGAGTTTATTGTTTCTTTTAAAACGGTTTCAATCTGGGATTCTGTTTAGGTCAACTAAAAAAGTACACATGCAGAGTTTCATCTGTTTATGATAACTTTTTTTTGCCAGAGATAGACAAATAGATAAGCAAACAGGTCGACAGATAGCATGCAATCGGACTCATTTCGACCATAGATCTATTAGAAGATAGGCATTTTCTACCAATAAATGTTCCGCGATTCGTATTTGTAGATGAAGAGGTTTTAATCTCTTCATACCTTAGAAGGAGGATCTTAACGATTTTAATCAGAGGTTGCGGTGATATTGATGTACAATCAAGCGATAGGTGATCGCATTGTCCTGCAGATTACTTCGTTTCAAAAGATTCGTATATCACTGAATTTATTTACTCATTCATTGTCGATATATTTTGTAAATGAATTTAAAACGTATGATTTTAAAGGATGAAGGATAACTTGGATCATATGCTAGCTCGTCTGTATTGAAAATTCCACCGCACTTGAAATTTGAACCCGTGACCATTGAGTTGTTAGTCACGATCCTTTGTCTATTCGGCTACCCAGCGCCATTCAATACAAAAGAAGGCGAAGATGTAGCTATGATGAATGGTTGATCGATAAACGTCTCTCTCAGGCTGCGGCTACAACCAATACGAATACGCTTAAAGTGCAATCTGCGTAAAGGACAAATAACACTACTTTTTCTTTCGTCTCTCTGTCTTACTTCTTCTCAATTACTGCGCGTTGACACTGATAGGCCATTTCTTAAGTGGTAAGTAAGATTTCAAACTTATTTTTAAGCAACGAAATATTTATCACTCGAGCGCTTTTGTTCATTTTTAGTGTTTTGACTTTAGTGTAGCATCGAACTACGTTTTTACTAGAATTCATTCTCTTACTCTTTTTCGGATTTTTCTGCGGACATTCTGCCAATTTTTGAAGAAACGAAAAGAATCGATTTACAAGCATTTGTGTGGCAAAAAGAATAAAGAAATTAATATACTTTGCGATGATAACTTTAGTAATAAATTTTGTTGGATTTCAGCATCGTACTTATGCACATACGTGTATCTGTATACTCATGTAGGAGTGAAATATTTTGAAGTTTTCTCACACTTTATACACGACTTTAGTTAATATGCACGTTAGCCTGACTGCCAACCACTACATGAAAACCAAATTTTTTTTAAAATAAATTATGCGGTACGGTATATGGCTACAGTGGGAGCGAAAACATTTATATTATAGAGGTAACCATGACCTAGTAGATAAAATGTATATAAAAAAAGACCATTTAGTTTTATTTTTTATAAATAAAATATTTAACCCATTGGTTACCGTTAGGTGTCCTATTCTGTTTGCGTGTAGACTTTTGTTAATCATGCTTTTTCACGTGGTTTTTCATTCTTCTGTCTTCTGTCTTATTTTTTTTTTGCTTATTCGCCAACAATAAATAAAAATACAATTTTTATTACAATAAATGGTTAAGAAATGCTATGAACATCTATTTGGTTGAAAGGTGAAAATTTTCATACCTTCGAATTGCATCTGTCTTTATTATGATAATCATTGCGAATGAATGAAAACGTGTCGAGCACGTTATCATATAAAATCCCTTCACAAATATTTTCGTTTAACTTTTTTTAAGCGTCATATTTTTTATTTTTATTATTTTTTTTTTTTTATTTACTACTAATTCTTTAGGCAATAATTTCAAAGACAATAACGTGGAACCTATGCCAACATAGGAGTTGGCATAAGAATTATAATGTCGACATACAGTTGTCACAGGTGAGCAAAGGATTAATCGTCTTTAAGATTATCTTCTTTCTGCTTTCTCTTGATGTTGCAGTTAATGATCGGGTACATTCTTCAACAACAAATTTCTTACTAAAATTCATTGTCAGTCGATCAGTAGAAGATCTTGTGTATGATTCTCTTTTATGGTAAACTTACGTTATTCCATGATTTCCCATGATGCCGTTATAGCGCACAGAAAAACTAGACTGGTGTCGTTAAATCGATGTTTGTCGAAATGGTGACGCAACCAACACTCACAGTAATAAAAATATTCCGTAACAAAGACGGACGTAACTGATCGCAATTTATTTTTAGTAAGAAGCTCGCATTTTTACTGCACAAAATTTATTAATTTATTTAAGGTGTGGCAACTTGTTGCAGGCCTATCACTTTTCTCGTAATCTAAATATATCTTAAAAGGAGGACCATCAAACCTAAAACTATTATTAGACCCCATACCAGGAAAGAAAAAAATGTAGTGATTACAGAGCACATGATCGGAGGTCAGTGCTGATCTGCGGTTCAAAAGAACTGTTTACCTCTGCGAAATGTTGTAGCGCGTTAACTTCAACTTTGACGCTTACAAAACACCACTGACTCAAGCCGTCTGGACGATAAATTAAACGAATTATTGAAATGAAAATTTTGGGAGAGAAATGTCTTTCCTCCTGAAGGAATAGTTGGGATAAAAAACTACTTTGTAAATTTTGCTATAAAGCAGGTTTGTAAGCAAGTCTTGTCCCTTGTAACGTCCCGGCGATGATACTTAGAATGTAGCTATTAATGGAAGCTTATTCGTTCCACAGGAAAATATATTCAATCGGCATAGTGTTTATAAATTGCATGAAAGATGAGGAATATTTATACTAAATGGTGGAGGATGTTTTGAAAAAAAAAAAAAAAAAAAAAAAAAAAAAAAACTATTTCTCTTGAAAAGGTTTAGAGATTTTTTGAACACAAATTCGCACGCATAACTACTGCTCCGTCTATGTTACTCATATTTGCCTTGAATTAAAGAATAATATATTCATTCTTATTCATTAAGTTGCTTCACAGATGTATATATACATACATACATACATATATATATACATATGTATATTCATTAAAAATATCCTGACGTATGTTAAATAACTTTAACTATTATTTCTGTCATGAGGTAAACATTTTGATCTGCAACTAAAAATTGAAAAGCACTCTATTCAAACATCAGCCAACCTTGTTTTCAAAGGATGTAAAAGATTCAATTGCCCGCAGAGACATGCTGTTGAAGCTGCGTTGAAAACCTTGCTGTGCTATTCAAGCTTGTCCGTGTAGTGCATCTTGTTAAAAAGATTCGAAAGTGGGGAGAATTTCTCTTTCATATCCTTGTCTCTCTTTCTTCAATTTTGCTGATTTTAATGGTCTCTACTTATGTGTGAATGCAATTTAATGTACGGCAAGTTCTCGGTGGAAATTAAAGCAAGCAAATGAATGAATGAATAAATGTGAATGTATGAATGCAATTGAGACGTTCTTTTGGTAGGTAAACTTACTTACATACATGCACATACACACACACACACACACACACACATAAACACACACACAATTTTATATATATATATATATATATATATATATATATGTATATATATGTATGCTCAGCAAGGGGATTTGGGCCAATTTTATTTCATGTACTGCACATGTACAAACATTTGGCAACTTTTTGACATTGAGCTGATGATGATAAATATATTTTTTTACTTATATATTTTTCGAAACTCTCGTCCTATTGATCGATCTATGCTATATACGAGAATTTCCAAAATAATCTCCACATTATTGATTTGTTATTATTTTAGATCCTTCCTCACTGAAGTGAGAAAAATAAGAATTTTTTTCCATAGGTTTAGCTTTAAAAGTAAATCAAAAGTGATTCCCTATAAGGCCACTGAATCAAATTCGCTATTTGTAGCTAATAATTTGGAATTAGATTAGAGCTGAGGAGGAGGTTACACCCTTGACAGCTGTACTCAGCTATTTTAGTTTTGGAACTTGGGACATTGGAAACATAGAACAAAGAAAATATTTGCGGGCAATGAATAGATGGCGCATTAGATTCTTTGCTACAAAAGAAGGTCAAGCTCAGTGTTATACTCAGCTATAAGTTTTGTAATTTGCGCTTGAAACATTTGCTCGGAAATATATGATTGTTAATAAATAATGCGTAACAATTGCTGCCCGGATGCCCGGTATACGTGCAATAGGATGATGGTCAGAAAGCAGTTGGGTATGAGATAGAGATAAGGAGGGGCTGGAGTCAAGTGGGTGTGGCGAGTATGCCCTAGCAAACTTAGGCTTGAATCTGCACACACCGACTTGGTAGCGGCGACCCTTATCTACTCGGCTAAGCGGCAATCCAAACAATGCTAATAACATTTGAAGACGTAGCATGTGATGACGAGTTGGATGGTTGTTTTTTTCTATCTCGACCCAGTTTTCACTTTTGGTGCAGGCTTGAAAGAGGACACGAGTTCTTTTGTCCTCTTGGCATTTTGAGTAAAATTCTAATGAAATTTATTGATTAGAAAAATTTCCTTTTTATTGGAAACTTGTTAAAGATAATATGAAAACAGGAGTTTCCTTAGATTTCCCAAACGAATATCGAAGAATTTCTTTAGAGTTTCTAAAATTCGTACACAGCAGTGATTTCAAGCAGCAAAGGAAATTGTCTTCTATCCATTATGAAGATATCTTCGTATCTATGTAAATTTGCTTAAATATACATACAGACGAGGTGTGTTCAAATAAAAGGTTGACTTTATTTTTCTCGAAAAATATTTACTTTTTTGTTGAAATCTATTTTAACCCTTCAAAAAAACCGCCTTCAGATGTAATGGAGTTTTTCCAATCGTCGAAGCATTTCTGGTATACGCTCTTTCAGCGAAGGGGTCTTTATTTCCTGAATCCTTGCAACACTCCGTCCTTGCATGGATTTTTTCAGTTTCGTGAACAGGAAACAGTCGCAGGCTGTAACGTCCGGTGAACATAATACCTGAGGTATGAGTACGGTGTTGCTTTTGGCCAAGAAAGGACGGGCAACGTCGTTAACATCTTTTTGGCATGTGAAGAGCTTGTGCAACCTATAAACTTGATCTTTTCCTTTTACTCACACAAAATTTAATACAAAGTCTTTGATCCATTTTTTTCGATAGCAAAAAATTGCCAAGCGCATCAAAGCACGTCTTGCTTTTATGTCTATCAAAAACGAACTAAGTATGCAAAATGGCGAATATTGTCAACATAAGTTGGGAGCATGTGTACCAACAAAAAAAAAAAAAAAAACATTCGAATATCAAGTGTACGTAGCCCATGAAATTTGAAAAATCACCTTTATCTTGCACACACGGATAAGTTGAGGACTCTTACGAAGTAGCACATTCGACTGAAGCCACTTATTGATTATGGAAAGCTGGATCGGTCATTGACATCCTACGCAACTTGCAAGACAATTGGAAAACTAGAGTGTGAAATCGAGTAATAACTTTGAAAGTGGATTGTCGCGTTGATTAGGTTTTACTGTCTATTTTGGAACGTATTTTGTATGTAAAGCATATAGCGTTTCCAACGCGCATTGCCATGCCGTATAAATATTCGATTAACGTAATGCACATTTTCTGGTGGCTATAAATAAGAGAAATACTCTAAGGAAACCATTAACTGTTGTATCTTTTGCACTATTGTGTCTTCGTGGTAGACAAATTACTTGATGAGTACGCAACGCTATAAATAAATTCATTTCCTATTATCATATCCGATTATTCAATTCCAATGTGAAAATATTATAGCCCTTTACCGGTTAAATAGTGTTTCGGTCTTTGTTTCTTAATTTCAAACCATGACAGCGGGGTTTGCTTAGTGTTTCGAATTAGGCGTCGCTCGATAACTTAACGTCAGAATTTTTATCGGGCTATAGAGGGCAACCACTTTAAAACTTCATGCTTGTTCTTCATGTAGGAATTCGGTATAACAAATTTAATGTTTATAGTAATATCTAAGTGCCTTCGATTGTCAAGTTTACACTGATAGCAAACAAAAAAATCGTATGACCGAACTGTTAAACATCAGAAGAAGCAAATGTTTAATGTACTGTTTTTTTTTTTTTGCCTGTTTGGTTGTATTTATCAATTAAACTTAAAAACAAGTAAGAAGATAATATTCGGTCATGGCCGAACCTTTTATATCCATCACCGTTTTTCTAAACAAGACAAAAGCAAGAAATGAACTATATTTTCATGCTCTATAATATGGAGTGGGTGCAGCTGATTTTTTCTATTTTCAACTTAGAAGTTTTTGTCGCATAGGCGTGTGGGCGCTGTTGGCGTGTCCTGTGAAAAGTTTAAGTCCATCCCAAATTCTTTTGCAATTTTGTAGACGGTATATTCACTTTCGCTAACGGGAGAAAGTTTACCACGAATACTACACCGGTGCGCAGACAGACAGACCGACAGACAAGCAGACATGCTTATATCGATTTAGAATTTGATGCTCTCATGCTTCGTTCTGTGCATTGCAAACGTTTTGACAGAATGAACATACCCCCCATCCTTCGGTGATTGGTATAATAAATGCATTCAACATCGGTCCATTAAAAGCATTACAAATAACGAAGAAAATAAAAAGGAAATGTGTAGAGTAAGAGAAAAAGCATGTATGAGACGAGCGCAACTGAACTTTTTATTATAAAGTTTTTTCCATTATTTCGTTAATATGTAATCATGCACAAAGTGCCCTCATCTTTAGTTATTTAAATCATGAAAATCTTAAAACGCTCTCAAGATCATTTACACTATTTGCGGCATGCGCGTCAGAACACCGTAGTATCAGTTTACGTTATGTCCTTTCAAAGTTTTTTTCCTATTCGTTTTTGCGCCCGTCCGTCTCACGTATCTTGTTAACATTTTTGACTTCAAAAGGTATGAGATAGAAAGTTACGCTAAACGTTTTTCAAAACTCATATTCATCGATGAGTGCACATTTTCTTGAGTTGGCGGGTATCTAAGTTTCCACTGAACAATGAACAGAAAAGTGATGCTCTATGTATTTGACATTGCAGGTATTCTTGGTCAAGAATGTTTGTTGACGCACAATTTGAATGAGTAGTGCATGTGTGCACCATAGTGAATATGAAATTTAAAAAAGTTCCTTTGCTTAAAATTACATTGGCGTACTTGCCTTCCCGAGTTGGCTAATAGCAAAGCCGAATTTCGGATCCGTGGTAACTCGTCGTTAACCCGACTCTCACTGACATCTATCAGATTGTCTGATAAATTTCCGGGCTTGAGAACGCCAATGGAGACGGTAGCGTAAGTAGTTGAAGTCGTCTGCTTGCAGACATCTTTGCTAAGCAATTAAGCTGCTATAGAGGTCCAAGATATCGTTCCTTCGTACTTTCCTAATCATTTGTTTATTTACCTTTACTTTCTTTCTTTATATTAATTGTTCGTAAAAATGTATGGTAATGATAAGTGAGTTTGTACAAATTTTCTAATTAAAAACAATGATTTCGCCGTTTGTGTCCAAAGTATCGACGTAAATTTAGGTTTTGATGTGCATGTGCATGTGTACTTCGTTTTACTTTATCATATAATTAAGAAACAAAAGTTGAAAAAATTGACTCGAGTAAATAAGAAGATATTAATTCCTATATATGTTGACATCAACGGATATGCTGTTGCCATGTCTGTCCCACCACAGCGGCATTGTACGCATTCTACATTCGAATTCATTCCTTTTGTTCTTTTGTTTTCATTTTGTTTTTTAACCTGATTGAATGCTTTACATATACAATGTACTTAAAATTGTATCCGTTTACTTGTATACAAACGATAGCGGGCGAGATAAGTCTTCGTCCTGCTTGCGACGAATACGTGAAACGAAACGAAATGTGTTTTTATTTACATATCGTTTTATTATTTATTTATTCATACGTTTTGTTTATGTCTCTTCTTATATCTGGTTAAAAGGCGAAAAACGAAGAATTGAATCAACGATCTTGTTGTTGTATATTTTCCGTAATAATACCGCCTTAAAACCAATGCTTTTTTACCCCAAAAAAAAAAAAAAAAATAGATATTTTAAATTTGTCATTTCAAGCGTATACGTTTGTTCAATTGTCCTTCTGGCCGATATTGAAATGGAAGAGAGCATTGACGTAGAAATTCTAAATTTTGTATTCATATATTATTATACCCACTACCGGAGAGTGAGAAGGAAGCTTTATTGATTATTGATTAGCATGAAATTCTGATTCGGTTTACGCATGTCCATCTGTCTGATTATGTGATGTCTGTTGTGAAGATGACTTCTGGCAGGAACAATGTATCGGCTACCGACGTCAAACGTGACAGAAGCATTGGCAACTTCAGCACGCAGGGCCGAATCGATTGAAGGACGTGCCTACAATACCACGTAAACTGAGAAAACCTGTGTTTTTCAAAAGTAGTACAAAATTGTTTTACTATTCATTGGTCACAAACCACAGCATCTACAATCTACAAAAATATGATCGTATATTCTATGGACGGTGCTGTAGAACCTGTACATAAATGGGAAAACGCCTATTTGATTGACATGTCCATCTGTCCGACTTTGTAGTGTCTGTGGTAAATGCTCTCCCGTTCGCAAAAATGAAGATATCGCCTACAAATTTGCAAAATAATTTGCGTGGTCTGCGATTTAGTTTTTATCAATGTTTTACAAACACTTTCGCTATTTTATAAAATTTTTGTTTCAAAGATAATCCTCAAAATATAATCAAGCTATCCGTGTATAGGTGGTATTTGTATTACAATGTGTTAATTCGTGCAGTGGACTTACAGCTAACCCTGGAAAATAGGTTTGATGTAAGGAAACTTAAGTGCCGGGTATTAAGGGATTCTATATAAACGGACTATAGTTCTTATCTCGTTTAATTTTAGTTCCCTACAACGGTTCTTATCATATTCAAAATGACTGATTTTTGTGTCAACATTCAGTTAAATTTTGTTATCCATATTCGTAGAAAAAATAAACACAGGACAGAAATGGAAAGTGGTTGGATAGCTTGCAATACGCACTGGATGAGTCATGAGAGTGCTTATCTGAAAACTGAGACAGTCATCATAAGAAATTCATTTCGGAAAGCTGACCTTGGTTTGCATGATTCCATCGGTGGATATCCAACAACTGAAAAAATCTTTTGCTAGAGGACACATGTCGCCTAATAAATGTTCTCCTTTGGATTTTAAGAACTTGATAGGCGTGTATAAATTAAAAAATTGGTCATTGAATCTCGTCATTCCATTTCAATTCAACTGCTCCCCGCATTCGATGTAAACACTTTGATGACTTTTATTATGTGTTCTCAATAGACGTTGAAAGTGAGGTTATGTGAACTCGTTGTTCCTCAATACACGCAATCGCGATTGCCAGCAAGAAGAGTTCAATATGTCTTAGGGCTTAATATCAATTTATCTAACACTTTTTACCTTAGCATTACGTGCTTGCAGCGTCGTTCATTGTTATCTTTAAGCGGCCATCATAAATGGACGCGATGTTAACTAAATATTTACTAAATTCAATTTCAACTTCATATTATCCAAGTTATTAGCTATTAGATTAACTTGATTCTAACTTGATCCTAACAAGTTATTAGCTATTAGATTAACTTGATCCTAACTAAGTGCTATTTGAGAGTTGATTCCATGGCTTACATTAGCGTACATTTATTCGAATAAACACCCAACAGACGATTCAGACGGCTGAAGAGTGATTTATAACCTCATGTCTGAAAAATGCCAATGTAATTATAAACTCAGCAGCACAAGTGTAAGGAGCAAACTAAGCATAGGCTTAAAAAAAGTTTAAAAATTTCACATCAAGTAAAAAGTTTAAAGACGTAGACTCCCTTGCTGAATGCAAGCATTTCTGGCAGAACCGATCGATCTTGTTTGTATACTCAGATTCATATATATGTTTATGCACCCGATGTTATATCTATACCTGCCAACATTGGTTTAAATGTTATCTTCTTAAAGTTTTGCTTAGCTATTTAGTTATTAATGATTGTATTATGTTTGCCTCATGTCTCCTCCTTTACAGACTTTCATTTGTTAAAAATTTCTGCTTTTCGTTTCAGTAAAAGGTGACACGTGGATGAAGAGAATGATGGACACGGAAAATGATAAACTTGGCGATAAACGTGGAACAAATGTTACTTGAAATTACTGATAATAGGAAGTTTTCAAAAGGAGTTTTCAGCTATCCTTTATTTTTCGATTTTCTGATACTTCCCCTTTGGAAAATTGTCCTCATCTTATGTAAATTTTAATTTAATCTGATTTTTTGATAGGGAAACCCCGTATCGATATTTGTGAACTTTTAAGTGTGGTCAAAGAAAAGTTAATGGAGAGCATTAACTTTCAAGACAATACTCAATGAATTCGTAGGATGACATATAGACGACGGCACTATTGACAAATCCATATGATTTTTAGATGGTACTAGCCTTCGAACGGAATGTGTTAAAATTAATGCTATTTGAAAATTGAAATAAATTCATCAATATTTATCCTATGAACTTATTGAGTGACGAACTACTATGTTTGAAGAAAAAGAGATAGTGTTATGGAAAATCGTAAGACTCCTCACCTGCTTTAAAAATTTTATTATTCCCTAAGGCACGTCGGCGTGTGTTTTACAAAAGTCTTCTTTATTAAGAGATTAATCGCAGCCCTACCTTGAAGGCATTATTAAAACGCAGTCGAAGATTATAGCACGCATCACAGATACCAGCAGTGTTCAGTGGAGATTGATTGTATATTTTTCGTAATATGTCGTACATTTTTTTAGTCCTTTAAAAGTAATTTTTCTCTTATTTAAATATTTATTCATTAAGGCTTGAAAATATATATATATATATATATATATATTTTTATTTAAGTGACGGGTTTGATGATGCGTTTTACATTAAACCGATTTTACATGAAAACTAGGTATTTCAATATAAATCATCACTTGCATTGCCTTTACGTTCTTCATTTGATGCAAGACGTAAGGATTTACAAAATGAGGTCATAAATTGAAAATATTAAGAGTAATGGATGAAAAACTTTTTTATTTGCCTACTCATTGCTTTCAATATATTCAACTTAAATATCGTAGACTCAGAAGCTTGCAATAATTCTATGTGTTTTAATATTTACATCTCAGCTTTTAAAATCCATATCTCATCTGCATTTAATAAATTCTCAGTTGGCGCGCAGCATATAATTTATATTTCATGGAGTTAAAAAGTTAATTGAAATCCTTAATTGTTGTTGGCCAAGCAATAAAAAGTTAAAAATAAGAAAAAACAAAAAACACAATCTGCTATAAATTTAATCCTTCATGTACCGAAAAACTAACAGTAACTTCTGCATATAGCTTCAGTGTTGGTCGGTCGAACGACAGCCAACGACAATGTGTGCAATATCATATTGAATGCGTACAGCATGTTGCACTCTCCTCGGTTAAATTCTATGCTCGACATGTTTGTATGTTTGTTGGTTTTATACCGTACGCCTCTTGTGGTACCAGTATATATTAAGTTTGTTCACTTATTGACAACAGTCAGAATAAAAGAGTTACGATGGCATCATCTTCCATTACAACACGCGACTCAGAATCCTTTTCAGAATTGATTTAATTGACACCGACATAGGTCCAGTGTTTAGTAATTTGCAATGAAAATCTTGCTCCGTACAACCTTGTCTCTGTCTGAAATGCTTTAGTCGATATTTCGCATTCCTTCTCCTATCAGAGTTCTTACGAAACGTAAATGTTTATATGGCAACAAAGTCAGATTTTTTAACACTTTATGGTGAAACTTAGTCCACTATACTGATCCCACATATGATCCGATATATGATTATGTTAAGTTTGCAACAGTTTTTATGAAAATAGCTGTTTGTATAAGAACAAGGTATACGTTATAGTTGTTAAGGAGGAAAACATGTGAGTGCATAATTTGTGTAGGGTATTTAATTATCGGTCTTGATTTGCTATAGCGTTTCAAGTTGTTATGATTAAGTTGCTATGCAAAAAGAGATAAAGAACTGAAGCTATGAAATTCTTTTGTTGATTTGTACGCTTTAACGTCAAACCATCACATGATATAGTGTTCCATCCATTATTGCACAAACTTTACATATAGCTGCATATATTTTTAAGCACATCCTAACGTCAATGGAAGTAAATTGTGTCAGATATTGAATGAACGAAATGTAATCAAGTCAACTTTCTTCTTTAGATAATGAAGTGTGACTTTTATGTCCGCTATATGTACTTCGTTTTAAAAATTAAGCCTCATTTCTTTGTTATCTTTTGTATCACTACGTTTGCTCTCTTTAATCTCTATGATGTCTAGCTTTCTATATTCTATATATTCAGAATGAAAAATTTTAGACGTTAAGCTTTATGCCGGTGGTGGGCATAAACGCTTAGCCAATTCGTGGTTGTTCAAAAAACGTAATATTTTCTTGCTACATGCACTTTGATGAGGATTGTAATGAAAGGAAGGAGAGACAAAGAGATGGTGAGAGGGAGAGGGTGAAGAGAGATAGATAGATAGATAGATAGATAGATAGATAGATAGATAGATAGATAGAGAGAGAGAGAGAGAGATAGAAAGTGGAATTGTTTGTATAATAAAAGCTCATCAATTACTTAAAACTTAGTAGACTTCCCTTCTCTGTGTTCCTTACTCAACTTTTTTCATCCAATTTTTAATGCATAGAAACCAAAACAAAATACTATAGGCGAGTATGGTCCAACTCACTATGAATTCTTGCGCCACCTTAATTTTGTTTTTGCACAACACGTCATGTGAGCAACAGCTCAGTGAGAAGCTTCATAGTTGATGAAGAGAACTTGAAATGAAAATCAGCATAATTTCTTAACGAAGAAGTGCTAGACGTGTTTTAGTTTAGTTAAAAAGATTTCGATCTTGGATATTAATTTGCATTAAAGCAGTATGCAAACTGTACCCTTTGCAGTTAATTACTTAGCTTTTCAAGTGCATATTACATAAGGGTATACAAAACACTTTACACACAAACCTATATATAATGTAGAAGGAGCAGTGAAATCTCTTTTAAATGAATTTTAAAGACGAGCAGGATTTTCTCCCGATACCAAAATCAATTTTCCATGAATAACATATTTATTTGAAGACAGTGAGAGGAAAAGTCTTTGTTATGTGCAACTAACACATAATTATTTTATGTAACACTTATTGAAAAAATGCTTCACATCCTTACATGTATCTGTTCTGTTAGGAAAGTGCGAAATCTTCTAAATCGACCATGTTTTTGTCGCAAAAATCTAGTTTTTTCGAAAAGCAATTTATTCGAGAATTTATTAAAGAAAACCTTGGGCATGTTCGGATTGTTGCTTGATATAATATATTTAGGGGACTTGAAAATGACATTTGGATCTTTTTCACATACACATATTTATCCTAATCACTTAAGTTTACTACCGTTACTCCTAAGGGAGTACACTTCGTTATATAAGGGACGGGAAGACCATCTAATTAAGTGCTCACTGTAAGTATAAATCCATTCTATTGTTTTACAGGTCATATGGCAATCAATGAAATCATTGAAGCACTTACCTATAAATAACCGAACAAAACGAATCATAAAGTTAAGCAATTTTTATTATTATTGTTGTTGTTTCTTTTTTTTTATTTTTAATTTCTGCTTTACATTGCTGTTGTTTCGCCTGACTAATCCCGTTGAAAGTAGTGAGTTTTAATATATAATAACTCAAGAGCAAAGGCTATAAATTTTCTCTATTCATTTTTCTCTGCATTTTACAATTTTTACGAAATCGATGGGAACTGCAAAGAACTAAAATAAAATAAAAACAAAAATATTAACCAACTAATGAACACCAAACGTTTTCGTTTGAAATCGAAACGGATCGTTCGTTAACAATAAATTTTTAATTCATAGCCATTACTTAGGATTCTTTAAAAAAAGATTCACCAAGTGACGCCGTCCTTCTAAAAATAAATGTCTCGTTTACTTTCATACGATTCCTTTTACAAAAAAAAAAAAAAATCAGATAAAATCGTTCGTTAAGGCATCCATTCGCTGCGACACTCGAACTAGTAACATAGTGTTCCAAATAGTTTTGCTTAAAGAATTATCGTTTACAAGTAACGAATGTACAACCTGATAACTCCTCTTAATTTGTACTCTTCCAATGGTATCGTTGCATCCTGGCAATTCTTAAACGGTGTGAAATTTGAAATCAAACGTGTTGTGGAAAGATTCTAAAAGAGCACACCTTCAGTATAATGGAGAAAAGTAAGACGCTTCGACCACACGAGTCCAGCAGTTTGCAAATACTACTGATTTACGCCATCTTCTAGCCATGTAAAACACTAGTCTAATTATAAGCAAGTTGAAAAGTTACAGTACGGCAAGATTGATTGTTAAATACCCTACACCGATTCGTTTAGTAAAAATGTTCATCTATTTTTGTCATAATTTAAAATTATTTTTTTGCTGTTCAAGAAAAGAGCTTACATTTCCTGAGCGCCCTTACATGGGATGAGATTCTTATACACTTACTGGGTCCATTGGACTTAGCTGAGTCTACCTATATATCAAAGCACTACTTTTGGTAAGAAGTTCCATCATAAAATACAAAAAGTCCAACTTTTAGTACTTTATTAATATGGGAAGACGGGCCAAAAAATCCATCCTATGCAAAATTTCCCATATTTTATTTAATAGGCTCGGAATTAAGAAAACGACTCTTTTCGAAAAGGGCGGTTAAAAGCGTTCGTGTTTGGTTGAATGCACTTTCGTGAATCCAACAGCATCGAGAAATATCTCGAGCATTGCGACAAGTCAGTTGAACAGATAGCAAGTGGACAAACGAGCAGACATAATTAATGATAAAAGATGATGCTACATTAAGGTTTTCTGTATTACCTCTGCTAAATGTGATGAAGAGTGTAAAGAGGTTCAACGATCTTGAGCCCTATTAAGCGTAACGTACACGTACTCAAGCTTAGTATACCCTTATCATATCATTATGTAGGTTATGAAAAGTGGGTGAGGAAGAAATTAAAAATGAACTGTATATACCAAAAAGGCAAGAATGAAAGCAATATCAGATGTTTGAAGTACACTGCAGTAGTAGAAAAAGCAGTGCGTATTATGGTTTATAATATAAATACCGGAAGTATGTAGACTTCGCAACTGAAATCTTTGATTTGTCCATTTCTATCTGATAGTCATAGTAATACCCAGCCCAATATATATATATCGGACGGCACAATTCTCAAAGAAGCAAATGTTTCTGTAAAAATGCTTGATTGCATTTGTGTATCAAGGTTGGCAAGATTGACCGTAAAGACTAACACTTACTCCGCTGTACTCCTTGTACATCTTGTACGTTGTTCCTTTTCAATGATTTTATGCATTGGAGTGTTTTTTACACATTAAGAGATGAAATCGAAAATCGAAAAATTCCATATTTGAATATATAATGTAATAAAGGTGACGGAAATGGTAATGTCAAGCTCAAGCTTTATTCATAACTGAAACCATTCCCATTTGTTTTTAATCATGAAAATAATTAAAACCCATTTGAATGTTGCTAACAGTGTATGGGTATAGGATTTTAGAGAAAAAGGAGAAACAATTTTTCCTCGCTCTCAATTTTCAAGAAGCCATTTATGGCAAATTGCACTTTCATTTCATGCACAAGTGCTCATAAATAAATCTTTCTTTTGCTTTTATAGAAAATTACGGAAAATACTGAGAGAAATATTGTTTACAAAACAAAACAATTTATGATTGATTCTATCGTTAAACTTATAGAGCTCCTGAACGCAAGCATTTATATCGATGTTGTGAAATAAAACAACCTAAATATTATTGTCAGGCAAATCCAACTATTGAATATCCTATATTCAGCACGCTTGAGCAACTCTTGACCTGTCTACGTCATGAGATATAAAATATTGTACATTGCTACCAGGCGATGGCTTATTATTTGCTGAATCTTTGATGCGGTTGAAAACGACGATCGAAACGTCAATCAGTTGAGTAATTTTTATTTTATCCTTCATCCATCTAAAATACTAGAAATATGGATATGCTGCCCTATAAAGACTTACTTTTCGTAAAAACTCACTTGTGGATGAAAGTGCGAAGTTGAATATACCCGAGAGGTCCAAACTCCACTAAACAACTATCTTGGTTTACTTTTCATTTCGAAATATTGAAAATAAGACTTTCTTGCCATACTAGAGCTTGTTTTTTGTAAGAACCTTTATATTGTACGAGAGATTGAAAATATGGTTCGTTTCCATCCAAATTTTTCGTATTTCTTTCATAAACTAAAAAATATATTATTTTTTTGCAATTCTTGTTAAGAAATGTTAACAACTAAGAAAATTATATTCGGTCGTGACTGGCACATCACCATTATCCTAAAGAAGACTAAACAATAAAGGAAAAGAACTAAATTTCTACTACAGCATCGTCCATAGAACATACCTTCAAATTTTTGTAGATTTATTTGCTATAGTATAGTTTATGAGTAAACAGCCAATTTTTTATTCTTTTTGAAGGAGAGAGGTCCTCTTAGTTCGCGTGGTAACGTAGCCTTTCCCTTGGACCGATTTAACCCAATTCAATACGCACCTACCTCTCATCCTTAGGTAGTAGATATAAAATGAAAGTAAATATGTTATAGTCGGCTAACGTCGATCGTTCAGTACCCTACACCAACTCGTTTAATACAATTATTCACCCGTTTCGGTAATAACACAGAAACTTCATCATTATTTTCATGCGAAGGCATACTTTCATGAAAGCCGGCATCTTGAAGGACGCGTAAAACATGGCAAGGCGTGATCAAAATATAGCAAACTTAATTTACTTTCCCGTAAGAACTAGAAATTATACTTTCTCTTCATAGAAGAGTTTGCATGATAAGAGAGCATGATAACGCTTATATATGTTAGGGTCTAAAAAATAAATCTATATGATCCAAATTCCCTATTTTTATTTTTCTTGGTTAATTTACTACTTTTAACCAATTTTTCTAAGATCATCAAATTTAAATTTTTTTTGAAGGGCTTACTATTCATGATATATCTTATATGGAAGTGGTCCATGAAGTAGACCCATGTGGTTCGAATTTGGTACACTTAAGTTTTATGTCAAATTACAATCATGAACAAACTTTTATTATAACACATCTACAGTTAGGCATTTTCGGCATACAAGGTTTTACATATCCTAGGAATTCTTATATGGAGAGGTATTCAATAAATAGACCTACCTGGCTCCAATTCAGTAAGGTTGATTTCTTCCTCAATTTATTATTACGAATCAATTTTAACTATGAAATATTGAAAAGTAGTCTTTTTTACCATAGGAAGATTTAATTTCCGTTTTGGTTATGTGAGAGGGGGTTCAAAAAATTGCTGCAGCCGAACCAAATTGTTCATACCAATTTAGAATGTTGCAATATTCTTACATAGCGAGTTTTGTCGGACAATTTTTAAAAACCCTTGCACTTTTTTTACATATAATGACTTTTCAAAATTAGGCGTTATATGGGGATTGGTTGAAAAAGTGGACTGATCGAACCATTTTCAATAGCGTTCGTGCTTTGGTCAAAACACGTCAGGTTGTCAAAGTTCATAAAAATATCTCAAACATTGATACCTGCGTGTTGACGAAAAGACATGCAGACGGACGGAGAGGCTCGGTATAATAAAAGGTAGATTTATCTTAAGCCGTTCTGTATGTTGCATACGTCCACCCTATACCATCAGTGGTGTAGGGTATGAAAACGAAATTTAAATGTAGACAAAGAAATCTTTTTGTTTTTTTTTTGAAGTAAAAAACACAGTCCATTACCTTAACAATGCTTTTAAAAGTGGATAAACGTTTCGTTCTATTGAATAATTGATGAAAGAGCTAAAGATTTGCCATTTGCATAAAATGTAACTAATATAATGAGATTTCACATAATATGCATTTCAAATGTTAATTGGAATAAAAAAAACTAAAAAAAAAAATTTAATGCAGGAGGAGACTTTCAATAATCAACTCTCATTTTTTCCTTCTTTGTTTCTTTTTTAAGACAATTTGTACCTGTACGTGGTAAGCACAAGGCGATGGAACAAATCAATCAAAATTATGTCGAAAGAAGTTACCAGAATAAGATAATTGGAGAAACAAACCCAAAGGGTAATTGTAACTAATAGATACCTAGGTAAGGCAAATGGGTAATGGCTTTGATGCGATTGCTATTAGAGGAGATATCCGTATAATTGATCACATCGTAGTAAAAGTTGTCCTAATTATGCTTTAAAAGAAGCGTTAGCAAAGCATTAGCGTTAGTTAGTAGCAGTTTTAAAGTATTTAACACATATCGGTCTTTATATGGACATTACAACCATTGCTCGGGTTTGTTTTTGTTAATAAACTTGGACAATAAAACGTAGAATTTCTCTTTGCTGTGTCTAAAACAGAAAGAATACAAAATTAAGCTCACAGTGAGTGCTTTTATATTATAATCACTAACAAAGACTTTTTTTTAATATTATACCCATCACGGAACAATGAGGAATATATTCGTGTTTGTCACAATGTTTGCAACACTCAGAACGAAACTTTCGAGTCCACATAAAGTAGAGTCTGAGTCGACTCTGGCATGTCCACCTGTCCGTCTACGTTATGCGTATTGTAAATGTTCCCCCAGCTTCAAATTTGGCAAAAACATTTGAAGTTCGTGTGTGTAGGTTGATATTGAAAATAGTTCAAATCGGTCGAAGGACACGCCTACATTACCATGTAAACTGAGAATTTGAGAGGCTCTCTTTCCCGAATCGCAAAAAAAATTGGCTTTTGCTTATTAGTTACAAAATACCGCATATATTTTATAGCCGATGCTGTAGTGTCTCGACAAAAATAGAAACAATTGCCCACACCTTCCCAATATTATAAGCAAGCTTTCAAAATCCTATAAACTGTATACATTCTTGACCAATGTCTAATGCGGAATGTATTTAAGCTTGTCCGTCCCTTCGTCTATTCGTTTGTGCGAAAAAGAAGATATCGTCACAAATTTGCAAAAGAATTCGAAAATGGCCCAAATCGATCAAAGGACATTCCTATTATGCAACATATACCAAGCAACAAAGTAACACAAAATATTGAGCGACGTTACCGTCCTTACATGCGCCAAATGTATCGCTTTAGAAAACTTTAATTTTCTTAAAGCCAAGCTTTTGTACATAATGTCCGCCATGAATTGGAAATGTCACAAAATCTCTTCTCTTTGATTGAATAAAAATAAAAAACCAGACAGGAATTTTTTTTTTTTGTTTTTTTTTTTATTTATTAAACAACAGGTACAATAAAACGAAAGGAAAAAGAATTAGAGACATTTGGACACCACCAGGAATCGCATAATTTTACCAGCAAGAGCAAGAGATTGTTGGCCAAAACTGTTGAAACTCCGTAATGGATCTTAATGTTAAACTGTTCACGACGATTTTCGCTCTAAACTCTGTAAAATTATGTCCAGGTCCAAATTCGAGAACACACACCCAAAGAGAACGTCTCTGCAGTGATCTCAAGAAGGAGTTGCGGTTTTTATCAAATTGGAAAATAATAAGTTCTTAAGCTTACACCCTATAGAGATTACCTAAGTTATGCACATCAAGTCTCCAATAATTATGACGAGAATAAGGAAGGATAGATTATGCGACACCGGGACTTTAGCTAACGTTTTAGATAAATGCTGCCATTCGCGCCGAGTTCTTAAACGTAATTGCAAAATCGTGCAATGTAGGTGAGCAGTAGGAGCAGACTTGGCACATATCGCAGCAAGATTCTGCTTCGTTACGTAGCGTTGTAAGGACGCAATATTGTATGGGCGAAAATTGCTAAGGTAATATTATTCTACACCTGTGAAGTCCGTCCTTTCTTTTGAAAGTCCCTCGTATATTACGTATGAAACTTAATCGAAAGGGATGATAATAAACATTCATTTATTTGACTTAAGCAGGCAGTCCTTTCCGAATCTGTGTTGAGTTGATTACTGTTCTTAGGTGGACTCATTATTATGTAATTTGTTGGCTTAAGGACAAATGAACATCTGGCTAAAATTTCATCGAATTATCGGAGAAAATTAAGGCGAAAAAAGTGCCCAAATATAATAATAGCCCTGTTAGTGTAACAATACTGTGGCCGCTACTTAGCAGACATTGGAACTCTGCACTTTCATTCCCATTGTTTGTACAGGTAAGTAATCCTTCGGTCAAAGGTGTTTTGATACGACGTCGCATTGTATTATATTAAATGTTTGCGAAACTTAAGCATACATATTTTTGTGTGTTAAGAGTACACACGCTATGGGGTACATGCATGTCTATTTATAAAGTTGACGTCACAAATAGTTAGGAATAAATTTAATATCTTTTTTATCTAATTCCGGAAAATCTATCGCAGTCAAGTTTTTGAAACTTTGATCAGCGACATCTATTGGTGAAAATCATTCAGCAATGCAAAGTGTCAGTTTAAAGAAACAGTTTCCCATTTAGCATTATTGAACTATTCAGTGTCTACGATTCTGCTCCATCATATTCCAATTGTCGGTTTTGGTTTGAACGGTTTGAATGTGACTGTTTCGATGTCAACGAGATACAAGGAAGGATCGTTGAAGGATCAAAGAAGTTCAATGATAATGAATGGCAAGACTTATTGGACGAAAACCCAGGTCAAGCTCTCAAAAAACTTTCGAACAGCTTAGCAGTTGATGGATCAACTGGTTGTAGACATTTATTTGCGATGGGAAGGAGGGAAAATGCCTACCACACGAATTGATTGAAAATGTAATTTCGAACCGTTTCAACATTGCGGTTCCATTGTTTGACCCACAAAAAAAGGAGAGCTTTCGGTGGCATATTCTGGATTGGTGATAAAAAGTGGATCTACTACGATACTCACAAGCGCAAAAAAGTCATGGTCTAGTACAGGAAAGCCAAACACATCGACCGCGAAGCTGAATATTCATGGCCACAATGTTTTGCTGAGCATGTGATGAGATAAGCAAGGTGTGGTGCATTACGGGCTACGAGTGTTGAGCCGAATGGAACTGTTACTGCAGAAATCTATTGATATCAGTTGAGCAAATTGAACGATGTGTTGGTGCAAGAAACACCAGCAATAGCGGGTAACTGACTACTACTTCAGATCGATGCAGCATGGCTTGGCTGACATGTGCTTTTATCGTGCTTTCGACACCGTATCGCATGTTTCCAGAAAGATCACGAAAAGTTATAGGTAATGATGAGAAATATTTTGATTAATATGTAGTGCATCAGTTTTTCTCAACGAATGCGTTTTTCAAGTGAAAAAATGATCAAAATACATTCAAGTATCTAATATTTAAGGTGTTTTCAGTTATAAATTTAATCGTACGTATTTGTGGCGAACACAATATGTTATATAATATTATAAAGTAAAATATTTTGAAATATTATAAGCAAGCCTTAATTACAACATCTAATGTATTTAATAGTACATGGTTTACAGTGGTGGGCGTTCACTACAGATGCACCGGAATCACTACGGATGCACCAGAATGTTGACATTCTGCTATGCAAGGCCATGATTAATATCTCGACATTCAATTAAGAAATGAGAAGTAATTTTTTGTAAAAATTTTTTTTTTTTTTTTTTTTAATTTTCTTCTTTTTTTTTTTTTTTTTAGAAATATTGCGAGTAACATCAGTTGCTTATTTTAATATATGAAAAGTTTTCCATATTTGCGCTATGCATGTCAGAATGCGTTAGTTTTATAAGGTTCAACAAAATTACGGCTTACATTGAAAAGTTGCGGATAAGTTGGAATAATAATAAATATTTAGTTCGGATTTTATTGTATAGTTTTTCGTATTGCTTTCCAACTTGTTTCCATGTAAGCAATATATACGTATGTAATTTTCATAACTTGCATTCATTCGAAAACTAATTACATTATTAATTACAAAACATGTTGCGGTAATTACGAATGGTAAAGTATTCTAGTGCAGTTTGCAAAAATGTTTAAACTTGAAAGCCAATTCTTTGAAATTTTGCATACAACTACAGTTTTGTTTGTAAAATACTCTTACCGTGCATACAAATACGCTTGGAGAGTGTACAACGCCCAACGTAACACACAATTTCGTTCTGTTGCGTTATGTAAAACAGGTTTCACTTAGCATAAATACCTACGGACTGCGACTCGACAC